>JAREIK010007468.1:0-30119 GCA_029783825.1 Sapria himalayana | reverse complement strand
AGGTGTCTAACAAAAAAAGTTTGTAAGTTGCTATTTGCTTTGTCTCGATCAATATAGATATTAAGACAATTATCAATCTATTATTTTTTCAAAAGATGAGGTGATATCTTATATAGATGTCATGTCTTAGTATGATAACAATTATATTCTTCAAGAGCGATAGGTCTTGTGTTCCAGAATCATCAATCTCTCTAATTTTCGAAGATAAAATTATTTAGATATTAACCTTTCTTAGATCACACAAAAAAGCAAGATCTTTGACCACAAGATACAACTTTTAAGATAATCTATCATAAAAAGATAAATGATGTGGTAAATCATATGATAGAACAAGTTACATCCCAACTCATTAGTATTTTCGAAAGATATTCAAGATACAATTAGAAATAGTAATTTTAATTTTAATTATTCAAATAATATAATTACTATAAAATCATAACATAAATATATCAACTTCTGATTTTTTTTTCTTTTGATTTTCTGCCTTCTCAACATGGTCATCCTAATTCGGATGTGTGGTTGACTTGTTATGGACTTGTGGTCAATCATTGGACATGCAAAAGATTGATAAGGATGTGCTCGGTTGATGTGAGGGTCATATTAATGCTAAGAGGAGTATAAATCTCATTATCCCCGAAAATATTGTTGATATACTTTAAGCAATTACATGAAATTTTTATCATAATTTACTATTTATACTTATTATATGGACTACAGTTGTAGGGACTTTATTCATTAATTCTTTGGATGTAATATTTAATTATATATTTTTTGATATTTTGGAAATTTTAGGCAAAATATGATTGAATTATATTGAGATTTATTATCAAAATTTTTGATATTTTGTCATGGCATCAAAATGCATTAACTATTTTATTGAAGAAATAATCTATCACTTATTTTATCTGTATAAGAAAGCAATGAGATTTTGGCATAAACATTATTATTATAAAGATATAGGATAAAAAGATAAAGTAACTACTCTTTGTATCAAAATGATTAGTCACTAAATTGAATTTAGAGCAAAATTTGTTTAAAAAATATAAGCTTATAGTTAAATTATGAGAGATAAAGAAAGAGCCGAACGATATGAGATTTAAAGGAAAATATTCTCTTCCAAGAAAATTATTTTCAGAGTTGAAATTCTAGTTGAAAAATAAATGTTTTCCTAATATAGGAAAAATATATGGTTTTAACTTGACAGAATTATGGAAAACAATGTTTTATCTCAGTTATTAAAGTTTTATTAACATAAAATGATGACACTTTTTTTTGAGTTTCATCAGTTGGATTAGGATATACTAATATTAAGTATCATCATTGTGATACACAATAACTTTTAATGACACAAATTAGATGAAACTTATTACAAGGGTTACTTTTTATGATAACAATGTAAATAATGACATACATTAAATGATTATATCTAAAATATATATCATACAAAGTTTCAAATTACACTTTGTGTCAATTTTTACAATTCAATCTTTTTTAAATAGATAGTTAGGCTTAGAGTTGTGTACCATACAATTTTAGAAAAAACATGCATGCATGATCTTTTTTTCATGTGTTTGCAAGAATATAAACATTAGCAATATGCAAAAAGTACAAGTGTTAAAAGTGAAAAATTTGGAAATAGGAAACCCTAGATTAGGCAACAATTATAATCAGCTTGTGTGTTTTTATTTTAAATTATATCTTGATATATTAAAAGTTTGACAATCTTGATATATTTTTTCATGACGTACTTGATGAGTTAGCCTAAATAAACTAACTTGGTTTTATCTAACTTTATTATTAAAAATAAAAAATTAATAGTTTGAATTTTATAGTATGTTAATATGAAATTTTAAAAACAAAATTCAAAAATTAATTTGGAATAAAATTAAAAATTCGTCATGTTTTAATTGAATTTCAATTTTAAATGAAATATAAAAATAGATTTTGGGAAACAAAAAATGTATCGTTTTAATTTTTTCCTGTTCAGTAATAGTTCAAAAGGCATAATTAAAAAATTTAAACCGTGAGATAATTAATTACCAAAATTGTGATTATTGTACAAGGTTTTGAAACCGAGTTTAGTTTCCAGGAACTTTTTTGAAAACCATCAAAGAAAATATTATAAATTAATATTTAGATTAATATAGAATAATCAAAGAATGTAAGTTTGATAACTTATAAATTACATTAATTATTAAAAATTGTTACTTAGAAAAAACTAACTCAAGAAAAAAGTCAACAACAAAATATGAACTATTTAAAATAATAAAAGATCTAAATATGGGCTCAATGAAAATAAAAAAACTATTTGTTAAGAAAATAAATTTAACTACACATTTTTAATAGATACAAAACCTGTTGATCAATAGAAAATAACTTGCATTCCAAATATATAAATATTTTAATTTTTTTAAAACTGATGATGACTTTGGGTAAGTCAGTAAGTATTTTTTTTAGGATTTTTTTGAGTATAGTACATTATTATATTTTTTATCTTGATATATTTCATTTCTAAATATTATAAATTTTAGAGAATTTTTTTTAATTATTTTCAAATTTAATGCATTTCACAATAATAATCATTTAAATTCAAATTTAGTTTCGCCGTGTCTATAAATTTATTATAAATTTATATTGTCAACACAGATCAAGAATAGAATTATAAACATAATATTTTATACATTATATTTACTAAATCACGGAAAATCTTATTCAAAATTTTAATGGAAATAAATCATAAAAATAGGATTTCGACATGTTTCTCAATTAAATTTTTAAAGAAAATATTTAAATATATAATTGTTCGAGAACAATTATATTTTTTAAAAATAAAATATGAATAGTAAAAATTGAGATCCTAGTTTCTCGGCTAATAAACAACGTAATGATGAACAAAGGTTATTTACATATTAATACATATGTATAGTTGTAAAAAGCAAAAGAAGAGATAAATTTATTGATTCTAGGAATGAAAAACTAACAAGTGACAAAAACAAAATCTAGAACTTAAAAAAATATCAAAGTAAAACCAAATTCTCAATGTAATAGTCCATGACACTGTGAGAATTAGCAAAATCTGATGAAAGAAATGGCAGGATCATCATCTTCGAAAATTTTACTCTAGAATTTGAAAGTATTGGAATTATCTTCATGTGGTATAACAATGGAGGTTGATTCTAGATTGATCACATCAATTTGATCAGACAAATTTTACACTGTTATTGAATTTTGTTGAGGAAGAATATGGGCAGGATCATCATCTTCGAAACTAGTGTCGTCGAGAATGCTTCTTCCTATCTTCCTCTTTTTCCAATTAGTTGAATGATGCTTGAAGAATTTTTGGCTTGACTAGAAACTTGAGTTATTGATTTTGTTTTGACAAATGTGGAAATCTGTTTCTATTTGTTTGTACCAAATATTGAAAATCCCCTTAGAAAAGCCCTATAGAGAAAAAGAAATACAAATACAATGAGATCTTAGTCTTCCTAACTCAGAGTTATAAATAATGTTGTATTTAAGTTTAAAAAAAATTAAAAATAAAAACATTCCTCCCATGGATGACAATGGAGATGATATAAACAACTATGCAATCCATCATTCACCCGCATTGAAAGCTACTAAGAATTTTTTTATGGTTTCTGAAAAAAAAGTTATTCATCAAAAACTAAATTAAGGGGTAATGATACTTGTGTTCGGGAATTGTCTAGGGCACGATAGGTTTCCTCTCGGCTCCTATTTTATGCTTCATACATCCCATCATGTTGTTCCTTTTCACATTGGAATAGAGAGTTGAGTTGACAGCCCTCTGGGATGGCAAAGAGGAAAAGGAGCAGCTAGGATAGTCAGATGAGTCGATGACGATGCCTCTAGCTCGGCGACAATATTGATTGTCTAAATCATCAAGACCAAAGATTGAAAATGTGTTGTGTTAGGCTTCATTTAGCCAATCACGGAGTTGGGGGAGAGGGAGTGACGATTCCTCTAATAGCTGATTATGTTTCCATGAGTGGCAATATGTTTCATGGAACTGTATGCACGACTCATCAATATTGGAAAAATCAATTAGAGGGATTTCAGGAAATACATATGGAAAGCAAGAATTCATTTTGTTTGATTTTACGTTCATGTGCCGTAAGCTTATTTTGGAATATCATTTTTTATAAGAATCCCCCACCCATTTACCCAATAACATGCCAAGATTTTTTTGGGCCAAATATTCAATCCTAGCCATTTCTGCAACTACTTTTTAAATCCTTGTATACTAATGACTTGTTTGCTTCTCATTGGTCCCTTGCAATCAACATTGTTATGAATCGGTTAATTATTTGCTAAATATCTATTTTAAATTCATTCTTTTCAATTAAAAATTAAATTATACTTGTGCATTTATAATATTTCAATATTATAAAATAATACAAAATATTCGTCAATGAAAATCATTATTATCATTAATTAAAATTTATTTATAATTTAATCAATATAAATCTTACACATTTTTTTTCATTTGTATCACTCTTTTTATATATATTTTCTCTCATATGATTGTTCTATATATAATTTATATATATATATATAGTACTTGTGTAGTGAAGATAATAAAAGATCTATAAATTAAAAAAATATAATTAAATTGGATTTGTATAATGAGTAAAAACTATTAGGTGTCTATGGCATTGCACAACATGGAAAATAGTTTGTGCTATTCTTAAATATATATAAGAATGCAATATATTTAAGATCGTGCTATTGTGCAATAGTTTGTGCAACTTTGGTATTGTTGGTATGATTTCATTGTGCAAACATGGTGAAGTTGGTGCAATCATCATGCAATAAGTGTGTGGTAGGTTGAGTGCAACCACACTGCAACATTTTCATTATTGTAATGAACCTTTTGCAACAAGGGCGACATGGTGTGACTGCTTGGATTGTGTTTATTACATTCTTTTTTTTGGTAAAAATAATAATAATTAGTATACAATAATGGGAAACAACTAACAGGAAGATAATCACCCACTTCGGAAAGAGTTTGATGATAGATACACAATTAATTATTTGAGACTATCAATTGATTTGAGTAACAATAGTATATTTGATGATTTTTAGCCAAGTACAAAGGCTTTGGATTTAACACTAAATATATCTTTTCATAAACCATTCACTTATATAATACTATTACTCAATTACTGACATATATGGATTCATTGATCAAGTTGAAATTCTTTATTATATAGCCTAAACACAAATATTTCAAAAGATTTATTGGATAATAAAAAGATTGAAAAATATTTGCTCTTTTTATATGAAGATTAGAGCATGCACAAGAATAGTATTAGACTTTGCATCATAAGTTATGGCAGACCTTTTAAAATTTAGATGATATATCTTCTAAGTGTGCATCTATTACAATTCTAAAACTTACTCAGATACATTGTGTGCATGATGCAATTTGTACCATGCCTAAATGTTCATTTTCTATTTGTGTTACATTGCATATAAATGACAACATGATCTTGGATATATATATGACACGTGGGACAATGGGCATGCATCGTGACTAAAGTGTGCTACCGTGTAACGATGGTTACACTGAATGGGAAGCGTGTGTGATGTGGTGAAACTCTAGTGAAGCGGGAACAATCATCTTAGAATGTATGCATGGTACAATGTGTGCAACCAAAGGTGTAATTGATGCATCCATGGTGGAGTGTTCGTGTTGTGCCATGTTGAATCATGTATAACAAAGACTATGTGGTGTGGCTACTTGGGTTCACTTTATTGAGTAGTTTTATTTGTAAAAAATAGTTGCTAATTAGTAAAGAATCATGGGGTAGAAATTAGTGAGAGTGGAAAACAAATATTTTTACACTATTGGCCGATTTCGATGAGAGTTTCATTTTTGAGATAAGTATATATGAGGCACCTATTAGATGATACATCATGAGATTAATTCATAAGAGTAGATCATAATCAATGCATAATTACTGATTTATTTATGCCAGTCGATCAATTTGAGTATTATTAGTATATTTGATTTTTTGTCATCCATGCATGAATACATACAATTTAACAACATTTATATATTCTTTTAGGGACATTTCACTTAAATTATAATATTACCAATTTCTTGGCGTATGAATCGATTGATCATGATGAGACTACTTAGTATGTAGCCTAGTCAAAGTTGTGTAATAAAAGTGGTGAGATAATGCATATATTGATGAATTTGTTGTTCTTTTTGCTAAAGATTAGAATATACTCAAAAAAAGTGTTAAGAATTTGCATGTTGGGTTATTGAGAATGTTTTGTGATTCATAAATTGTATAATAAATTATCAAATATGCAAAAGTTAAATCTTCTATGTGTACATCTATAAGTCTTGTTAGACTAACACAAGAGTATTTCATTATTCATTTCTTAAGAGCTACTAGCTTTAATCGTGATATTTCAATCGCTTCTAAGATTTCTCCTTTTTGTCTCACTCCAGACTCATGGTTCAAAAGGCTTAGGGCTAATATTCATCTCACATGTAATCATATTTTTTTTAATAATGTATAGTGTCTTTGATATTATTTTGGTCAATAACATTCTTGGATAATCTTGGAGATATAACAATATTAATATTGTGTATTTTTAACACATTTTTTGTGTCTAGTTTCATCATAATTTATTTACAAACAATTATTTTTTAAATAATTTAATTTAACATTATTTTTCTAATTAATTGTATCAGTAGATTATGCAATGACATCCTTTGAGAATGAACTAGATAGATTGAACATATTTTTCAACAACTTCATTAGCCCTTCTAGATATTTAGTTACTTATGATTCATTTGTTGCATTCTCAACTCAAACATTCATCTTTTAGATATGCTAAAAATTATGATACAAAAAATGGACTAAATGACTACGATTGACTTTGAATTATATAAGTTAGGAAAGTATACTACAATTTTGTATCTGAATGTCAGAACATTATTAATAATAACTCATTCTATTTGATTCATTCAATATATGGGATTCATGTAGAACTATCACTCATGGTGAGTTCAAATATTTTATCAATTATATATATGATTACTAAAATTCAATGTAATCTAATTTTAAAAAATATTAAATTTTGTCAATTTTTAAAATTTTATCTAATTAATATTTTAGTATAATATTAAAATATTAAGATGTGATAATACAAAATAATTATAATACACTTTATATTAATTTTCATATTTATTTAAGGATCATAATATAATTCACTAATTTTTTTATTCTAGCACTCTTGTACAAAAAAGTATAGTTAAAAAGAAGAAATATCATTTAGTTAATAAGTCCATGTTATTTCTACTACTTTTATGTATACTAAAGCATTAGTAGAAAAAGCAGCATTAACTTTACTATTTGTTCAACTGAATATAATCTTTTTTATTTTATATTATATCTTTTACTAGCATATGTATCCATAAGATAAATACATATGCTAGTAAAAGACAACATGGTTTTGCTCATTGAATTACTTGTGGTTGGTTCATCTAAAGGTTCCTCAATCATCTTGATTGGTTCATCACCGACCATTAGAAAATTTCACAAAATAAAAAAACTATTAGTTTAGAATTCACAGAATCAGACAAATAATTTACTTTTTTCAATTTTTTAAATTTCTAAGGTTGAAATACTGAGCTTAAGTATGTATCCGGAATCACCCAAATTAATATTAGCCAATCTTACTTTTATAAATAATGTGAAACATTGGATTGAATATGTAACGACCCATACCAAATAATATAAGTTTTTAATATGTTTGACCAAGTTTGACCAATAATTAATAAGTGAGACTAAGTTGACTTTTTCAAGGATAAATAATTATGGGGTTGACTAAGATGTCATTTTGTAGGCCTCGTTGATATGAGTTTATAGATGGTTTGAACGTCAAAATTCAACTTACGGATAACAAGTCATGACTCAAAGAATTTCAAATAGTAGTATTTTATTAGTTTCCATGATTATCCTCAGTTTTTATCTGAAAACCACCATATGCTCTTTATTAACCTTGTTTTATGTGCCAAATATAACCATTGCCTCAAAATACTTATTTTAAGCTCAAAACCCCTAGAAATAAAAATTCTCCAAGACCCATGGATCCAAAATTTGAAAATACAACAAAATTAGGTTTTGTTGGATTTTGTCGTTCTCTAGCCATTTCAGGCTGACTCATAGTAATTTCTTCCTATTTTTGCACCCACGGAATCCATTCCTATGCTCCTTTTCTTCAGATTTCTCACTGTTTGAAAATATAATGAAAATAAGTTTTGCTGATGGTTGGATCGAGTTTTTTGGCCACCACTGAAACATTTGGAACAAGGTAAGAGTACTTCTGTGTTCCTTGTCTCTTGGACTTTACATTGATATAATGTTTATAATTTTTTGATATTGCTTGGTTAACTTTCTATCTTTGGGTCATTTAGGGTAATTACTGAATTTTATTATATTACAGGCAATAATGCTGAGCCTAGAGATGATCCTCCAGAGGTTCAGGACTGAGCATCTATAATCAATGAGTGGTTTATATGTCTTAAATAATTTTGGTACATGGATTGAGATTTTAAACCACTATAAAATGTATTGATTTAAGAAATGGATTTTGAGATTTTTTTTATGATTTTAAGCATGTTAACTATTTTTTAAAATGTTAGGTGCTTAAAATTAGTAATATTGAATATTTTAATTTTGATATTTTTCAATTTAGGCATGAATTACTGAATTGAAATTCATCAATATATTTGATTGAGTTGTTGAAATTTAATTCATAAATTCTTAATTTATAATATAGTATCGTTGGAAAAGTATATGTGATTAGGATATCTTATGAGTTGTTATAAATTGATGTACCATATAGTACCATAGGTTTGATTTAGTATTTATGTTGCATTGCATTGTGTTTGCCATGGTGTCATGAGGTTGGTTTCATCCAATAGTTATATATAATTTCATGGTGTCTTGAGGTTGGTTTCATCCAACATATTATATATTATTTCTATGGTATTATGAGCTTAGTTTCATCCAACTGTTATATATTATTTGCATGGCCGTAAGATCAGGTTTACCCGATGGTTTATTATTATTATTATTGCCATGACAACTTTCGATGTTGAGTGTTGTGAGGTGGGGTATCCCACTGTTTATGATAGATATATGGTATGGCACATTGTTGGTTTCTAAGTAAACTATAACCATTTCAATATTTATGGTTATTATATTTTTATGATTATTTTATGCTTAATTTTTATGTTATGAATAAATTCAGGATATAATTTTCTTAATAAAAATTTCAGTTAAATTTTGAACATTATTTCACTGTTTATGATAGATATATGGTATGGCACATTGTTGGTTTCTAAGTAAACTATAACCATTTCAATATTTATGGTTATTATATTTTTATTATTATTTTATGCTTAATTTTTATGTTATGAATAAATTCAGGTTATAATTTTCTTAATAAAAATTTCAGTTAAATTTTGAACATTATTTTCATATTGTTGATTTGGGTATAAGTTTAAGTTTTGTGAAATGATTTTAAACGGGGTACCTTGCAAAACAGTGGAAGTGAGGTCTTGTGAAAAAGAATTTTTGGAAATAAAACATTACTTTTCCATATAATTTATGCCACTCAGTGAGATTTATCATCTCACATTTTATTGTTTTAATTCTGTTCCCTAGGTCCATGTAGTTCGTAAAGACCTACCTCATTCTAGCTTCTACCACCCTTTATGCAGCAGTTGTAGTATTCTAGCTTATCTATCTTTCTTATTTTATTGGACTTGTTTATTGGAATTCAAGCCTAAGGACATGTCATATAAAGATTTGAACCAAAATAGATTGAATAAAGATAATGTGACCGTATTTATCTTGATTCTACTTTTCGACCGTGATTATCTAGTTTCTCAATCATAATATCTTGACTCATAGTGTCTTGTAGGATACTCATTAGAATCCTCATCTTGACTCACCACCATGAGCCTCAAATAAGTAATGGTCTAAGGAGGCACCTGCTGATGTACCACTATACTTTTGAAGATGAAGTTTGATGATAATATCATGCATAAGAACATGGTTAGTTGTAACATTGTGAGTGGTAACATTTGGACTAGAGAAAAATGTAATTGATACAATATTTAAAGATATGTATTCTTGGATTAAATTAAAAGAAAAATGATTTGTCCTAAAAAATATCCTATCCAAATTAGTAATAATTTTTTTGATTTTGTTCAGTAATACTCATAGGTTTTCTGAGTACTCAATGAAAACAAACATGATAACATTATAAGTATACCTAAAAATATTGGATGTAATATGACTAATCTAACTTACGGATACATATGCTAGTAAGAGATATAATATGAAATAAAAAGAAATATTCAGTTGAACAAATAGTTAATAGTTGATTTCTTTTTTCTACTAATGCCTTAGAATACTTATATGTAGTAGAATTAACATGGACTTATTAACGATATATTATTTCTTCTTTTTAGCTACACTTTTTTGTACAAGAATACTAGAATAAGAAATTTAGTGAATTATCCTACGATCCTTAAAGAAATGCCAAAATTAATATAAAGCGTAGTTTAATTATAATGTATTATCACATCTTAATATTTTAATATTAAACTAAAACTATATTAATTAGATAAAATTTTAAAAATTGACAAAATTTAATATTTTTTAAAATTAGATTACATTGAATTTTAGTAATCATCAATATAAATGATAAAATATCTGAACTTACCATGAGTGATAGTTCTACACGAATCCCATATATTAAATGAATCAAATAGAATGTGTTATTATTAATACTGTTCTGACATGTCGGATACAAAATTGTAGTATACTTTACTAACTTATATAACTCAAAGTCAATCGTAGTCATTTAGTTCATTTTTTGTATCATAATTTTTAGCTTATCAAAAAGATGAATGTTTAAGTTGAGAATGCAACAAATGAATCATAAGTAATCTAGAAGGGCTAATGAAGACGTGGAAAATATGTACAATCTATCTAGTTCAATCTCAAAAGATGGCATTGCATAATATACTGATACAATTAATTAGAAAAATAATGTTACAATTCAATTATTTTGAAATATAATTGTTTGTAAATAAATTATGATGAAACTAGACATAAAAAATGTGTTAAAAATACACAATATTAAATTGTTATATCTCCAAGCTTATCCAATAGTATTATTGACCAAAATAATATTCAAGACACTATAATTTATAAAAAAAGGAAAAAAAAATATGATTACATGTGAGATGACTATTAGCCCTAAGCCTTTGAACCATGAATATGGAGTGAGACAAAAAGAAGAAATCTAAGAAGAGATTGAAATATCACTATTAAAGCTTGTAGCTCTAAGAAAAGAATAATGAATACTCTTGTGTTAGTCTTACAAGACTGATAAATGTACACATAGAAGATCTAACTTTTGCATATTTGATAATCTATTATACAATTTATGAATCACAAAATATTCTCTATAACCCAACATGTAAATTCATAACAGTTTTTTTGAGTATATTCTAATCTTTAGCAAAAAGAGTAACAAATTCATCAAAATACTAAGTAGCCTCATCATGATCAATCGATTCATACGCCAAGAAATCAGTAATATTATCATTTAAGTGAAATGACGCTAAAAGAATATATAAATGTTGTTAGATTGTATGTATTCATGCATGGTTGACAAAAATCAAATATACTAATAATACTCAAATTGATCGACTGTCATAAATAAATGAGTAATTATGCATTGATTATGAACTACTCTAATGAATTATTCTCAAATGTATCATCTAATAGGTGCCTCATATAACTTATCTCAAAAATGGAACTCTCATCAAAATCAACCAATTGTGTAAAATTATTTGTTTTCCACTCCCACCGAGTTCTTCCCCATGATTCTATACTGATTAGCAACATGTTTGCACTAATAAAACTACTAATAAAGTGAACCCACGTAGCCACACCACATATTCCTTGTTGTACATGAATCAAAATGGCACAACATGAACACTCAACCTTGGAGGAATCAATCACACATTTTGTTGCACACATTGTGCCTTGCATTGATTCTAAGATGATTGTTCCCACTTCACTAGGGTTTCACCACATCACACACGCTTCCCATTCATTGTAACCATTGTATAGAGTAGCACACTTTAGCTACTATGCACGCCCATTGCCCCACGTGTCATATCCAAGTGTAGGTTGCCATTTATATGCAGTGTAGCACATATAAAAAATAAACATTTAGGCATGGCACAAATTGCACCATGCACACACTATGTCTGAGTAAGTTTTGAAAGTGTAATAGATGCACACTTATGATTCAAAGTCTATTACTTTTCTCGTGTTTGCTCTAATCTTCATAAAAAAGTGCAAATATTTTTCAATCTATATATTATCCCAAAAATCTTTTGAAATATTTGTGTTTAGGCTATATAATAAAGAATTTCAACTTGATCGACGAATCCATATGTCAGTAATTGAGTAATAGTGTTATATGTAAAAGGTCTTTGAAAAGATATATTTAGTGTTAAATCCAGAGCATTTGTGTTTGGCTAAAATTCATCAAATATACTATTGATACGCAAATCAATTGACACTTCAAATAATTAATTATGTATCTATCATCAAACTCTTTTCAAAGTTGGTGATGATCTTCTTGTTAGTTGTTCCCCATTATTGTATACTAATTATTTTTATTATTACTAAAAAAATAATATAATAAACACAATCCAAGCAGCACACCATAAAGCCCTTGTTGCACAAGGTTCACTACAACAATGCAAATGTTGCAGTAAACGTGCGACACAAATACTGCATGATGATTGCACCAACTTCACCATGTTTGCACAATGAAATCATACCAACAATACCAAAGTTGCATAAACTCTTGAACAATAGCACGATCTTAAATATATTGCATTCTTAAATTTATTTAAGAATAGCACAAACTTTTTTCCGTGTTGTGCCATGCAATAGCATGTGTTGCATTCTTAAATATATGTAAGATATACTATTTCTTTGCAAACATTTGGACATTAGAAGCTGAAGTTTAATATATGTTTTCTAATAGTTTTTGTACTCATTATACTAATCCAATTTAATTATATTTTTTTAATTTATAGATCTTTTATTATCTAGAGTACACAATACTATATATATATATTTATAAAGAACAATCTAATGAGAGAAAATATATATATAAAGAGCGATACAAAAAAAAATGTGAAAGTATTATATTGATTGAATTATAAATGAATTTTAATTAATGATAATAATGAGTTTCATTGACAAATATTTTGTTTTATATTATAATATTGAAATATTATAAATGCACAAGTATAATTTAATTTGTAATTGAAAAGAATGATTTAAAAAAAGATATTTGCAACTAATTGACCGATTCAATACAATGTTGAATGCAAGGGTCCAATGAGAAGCAAACAAGTCGTTGGTATACAAGGATCGAAAAAGTAGTTGTATAAATGGCAAGGATTGAATATTTGGCCAATAAAATCTTGCCATGTATTGGGTTGTGGGTGGGAATTCTTATAAATTGGAGCCATGCATTGCAAAAAAATTATATTTCCGAATCAGCTTACGGCTCATGAACGTAAAATCAAACAAAATGAATTCTTGCTTTCCACATGTAATTCCTGAAATTCCTCCAATTAATTTTTCCAAGATTGATAAGATGTGCATACATTTGCATGAAACATATTTCCGCTCATCGAAACATAATCAGCTATTTGAGGCATTGCCACTACTCCCAACTCCTTGATTGGCTGAATGATGCCGAACAAAACACATCTCCAATCTTCGATGTCGATGATTTAGACAATCAATATTGTCGCAATGCTAGAGCATCTTAATCGACTCATCGACTATCCTAGTTGCTCCTTCTCCTCCATGCCATCCCAGAAGGCTGTCAACTCGTCTGTCAACTCAACTCTCTACCCCGATGTGAAAAGGACCGACATGATGGGATCTACGAAGCATAAAATAGCCGCCGAGAGGAAACCTAACGTGCCCTGGACAATTCCCGAACACAAGTATCATTACCCCTTAATTCAGTTTTTTATGAATAACTTTTATTTTAGTAACCAAAAAAAAAATTCATATATAGAAGCTATCCACGGGGATGAACAATGGATTGCATCGTTGTTTATATCATCTCCATTGTCATCCTTGGGGGAATGTTTTTATTTTTAATTTTCTATTAAAAAAATTAAATACAACATTATTTATAACTCTGAGTTAGGAAGACTAAGATCTCATTGTATTTGTATTTCTTTTTCTCTATACGGCTTTTCTGAGGGGTTTGTAGATATTTCGCACAAGCAAATGGAAACAAATTTCCGCATTGGTCCAAACAAAATTGACTACTCAAGTTTCTAGTCACGCCCAAAAATACTTCAAGCGCCATTCAACTACTGGGAAAAAGAGGAAGTGTCTTGTATTCTCTTTCGCACGTTAATAATTTGCGTCATGATTTTATGATGGAGAATATTTCATAATTTTTTTAATATCACATCTATCTCCTTCATAAAATTTCATAACTTGAGTTAAGGAAAATTAAAAATATTTCATGTTTATTTTCTTAACTTGATGCCTAAAATAATTTTCCTTAACTCAAGTTAAGAAAATATTTATAGAATTATTTTCTTAAATTGATGCCTAAAATATTTCATGATTATTTGATGCCTAAATACTATCATATATGGAAATATACTGGTGCCCAAGACTTAGTCATAGTTTAGGTAAAAACTCCAAAATAATTATAGAATTTACAATAAAAGTTTTAAAAAATTAAAAATTTTAAAAATATAAAATAATAAAAAAGTAAAAAATAAATAAAATAAAATAATAAAATAATTAAAAAATTAAAAAAATTAAAAAAATTAAAAATACAAAAAAATAAAAAGTTAAAAAATGGTAAAATAAGTTTAAAAATTTAATAAATTTAATAAATTTAATAAATTTAAAAAATTTAAAAATTTAAAAAAAATTGAAAAAAAATTTAAAAAAATTTAAAAAAATTTAAAAAATTTTAATACAATTTAAAAAATTTTAAAAATAATAAAAATTTAAAAATTAAAAAAACACTAAAGAAATTAAAAAAAATTTAAAAAATTACAAATAATAAAAAAAAAAAATTTAAAAAAAATTAAAAAAATTTAAAAAAATTAAAAAAATTTAAAAAATTAATAAAATTTAAAAACATTTAAAAAAATTAAAAAAATAATAAAAAAATTACTAAAAAATTACAATAAAAAATATAGAATTTAGAGAGGAACATTCAGGTTGTAGATGATGTCATCCACATGATATGAGCATAACCAACCCAAATTTGATTTTCCAATGACTAGCTAAACTCATTTAAATAGAGGTGACATCAGCATGACATGGTCATGGGATACCATTATATCATCATGACATTAATATCACAAGAGCATGCCATTTTCATAGCCGAATTCATATTGCATGCCAATGCCCAATTTGACGTTGACAATCCAACCTCGAAACTTATTTTGTGGTAAAAGGAGGTATCTTTACCCGTTCAATCAATTGTTTGCCAGATTTTGTTAAAGTCAAGAATAGTTCATATCATTTTAGATTTTTTGGACACATTCGTGAGGTTAATTTTTTAAATTTAGATATATATGAGTTGAAAAAAAAATTAAATTATTTGTTCAATTATGTGAATTCCAAATAAATAGATTTTTGTTTGTGAAAATTCTTAATGGACAATGATGACCAACCAAGAAGAACGAGGAGACCATGGGTGAAACAACGACAAGTGTATCAATGAGGAGATCATGAGAACTATGTTGTCAAATGCAAAGTTCAAGGTGGATAATTTAATGGCATCAACAACATTAGCATGCGGGAATCTAATTTTCTGGTTCTCTTATTCCAAGTGGGATCTCATATCTTGGAATATCATCAACCAACAAGTTTGCGGCACAGTACGATTTCCTTAGCAATGGAAATAAGTCATTGTCATGAAAGAGACATTAGTAGCAATAAACATTGAGAACATACTCTACTTGAAAAGTTTTTTTTTTTGTTTTCAATATAAGAATGTACACCTATAATCGAACATAAAGATAAGTTCAACAAAATTATTATTCATTTACAAAATTTAGAGATTGAAATTAGAGATGAAAATTTGGCATTGTTGTTATTAAATTTTCTGCCCGAAACCTATGATCTTTTAACCACAACTTTATTATATCGATAAAGATGAAGTTAAATTCAGAGGTTTCTTTAATTCGTTGGTACTTGGTAAACAATTAGTATCAGAAAAAGGATCAATATGATCATAAAAATACCACACCAGAAGCACTTACGAAATCAATATATCTTACAAACAACAAAAAACCAGCCAAATCCATCTACGAGGTAGATGCCAATCGAAGTTAAGACTAGAACCATCCTTTAGGTACTTTGATGGATGAATCTGCATGTTGTATACAGAAAGAGAATTGGATGAAATATTGTCAAAATAAGGAGAAATCAAATGCTTTAAAATTATGTATATTACTAAATATTTTATTTTTTTTCAATTTTAAATTAAAATAAAATCATTAAAATTAACAATCGCATATATGCATTCCCAAAATGGTAATTCTTGTTTGTGTTAATTTGGACAATGTTTTATTTGTCATTTTAATCAATCATAAATTAATTCAAAAATTTTTTTTTTTTTGTTTATGTGATATCAATGGAATGTTTAAATTTTGTATTTGAAATAATTTTGAAAAATATTAACTTTGCTCTTAAATCTCCTAACTAAATGATGTTTGTGTTAATAAATATATTTTAGAAAATTGTTTTTTTTTCACATAAATGCATTAAATAGAAATGATATTGTTTAATTAAGATAGTCGAGACTATTTTTATTTATATCTCTTATCTCGCCTAGCTCATCATTCATTTATTTACCTAATCACAATTAATTTTTTAAAATTTAAAATTTAAAATAAAAGTTTGAGGGGCTTTTTGATAAAACACTTAAAATGTTCAAACCATTCAAAATTTAAATTTTCAATGGTTTGAAATTGTAAGTGTGTTTGATAAAAAAATGTTGAGAGCTGAAAATTTTAAATTTTAAGTGAAAAAATATTGAACATATTAAGTAGATAGAGACCTACTTATTAGTTGAAGGCTGAAAATTTTCCACAATTTTTTTTTAAATATTATCATTTTGTACTTTTTTTTATTCTTTTTTGTTTTCTCATTCATGCTATAGTTCAGTTTGTCAATCTGTCTTTGCCTCCTCCTTTCTTTCCTACTACAAACCCTAATCGTAACTCTAACTTTCTTTCATATTAATTTAAGAGAGGAAATAGTAAATCAACTAGTTGTTCATCAATTTTTGTTTTTATATTAAAAATTTGGGTAGTTTTAATGAATTTATATTTTATTGGTTATTTTTTAAATATTTTTATTTCTTTTTTGGATTTATGATTTATTTATGGATATGTTTTAGAAATTTTATTTATTTAATAATTAAAAATTATAGTGAAACAAAATTTCATTAAAACTTATATTTATGTTTGATAATATGTAATAGAATGATAATAAGGGTAAATATGTAAAATACATCATTTTTATCATTTAGAATTTACATTTATAAAATAATATATTTATCTTGAGCATTCAATTAATATTAATTTTTAAAATAATTTTTAAATACAAATTTTACACTTATAAAATTCAGTCTTAAATTTTCAGCCTTATTTTTCAAAACTTAATTTTTTTAGTTTTTTCAAACGGGCCATAAATCTTAAGATAAATTATTTTAGATGCTCTATATTTGAAAAAAATTATAATAAGCATCCTAATTGTATCTCTTGTAAATGGTATTAAAACAAAAAGAAATTATACTTTGATACTCTTTAATAGGAAAACATAAATATATACTTAATAATCTTCACGCGCGCACACACACACACACACACACACACACACACACTCTCTCTCTCTCTCTCTCTCTATCACTTATTTTCACATTCTTTCTCTTGCACCCTCTCTTTTTCGCAGTCAATCTCACTCTCACAATCCTTTAATCTATTACTCACTCTAACTCTCGCTTTAACTTAAGTTCATTTCCAAATTTTATAGAGTTAATGATGGACCTTTTTAAGTTACCTGAATTTTTTGTTGTAAAAAAATATCTAATTTGAATATGAAATAAAAGTTAAAAAAAAACTACAAAAAAGGAAGTATCTTGAATATATAAATATAAATAAATAATAAATAAATAAATAATAATATATATATATATTATATATAATATATGTTTAATTAGTACAATCACATGTGGGCAAAGATATATACAAATTATGACACGAATTAAAAAAAATATAATAATTATATTAATTCAATTAAAAATGAATTTCACGACATTGATGATTTTTATTGACTAATATATTATTTTTTATTTTATTTAAAATTTTAAAATGAACAGTTCTAATTGAATTTCTAATTGAAAAAATAAAAATGAAAAAGATATTTGGTAACTAAATCATAAAATATCGAATCAGAAATGACCAATAAGAAGCATGATGTTTGAAGATGTAAAGGTGGTTTCGTTCATGGGGCACGGATTGCTAACGTGGTCATTTTCTTATTTGCATTGAACGAGTGGAAATGGAACAGTTAGTATTTGTGTTACGACTTACGAAAAAAAAAACAAAATAGTTCAAGAGTAGTTTTTTGACTATAGAACTGAATTGTTCTCTACCATGGGAGTCTCAGCATCAGAGCATTTTGGGATAATTGTCTCCATTGCTACGGAGGCTGCCATCATGATCCCCTCTGGCAGAAATTTTCGTCCTACTATATCACATCGTATTTATCTTTTGAAAATCGAGATCCATGCTTGTTTATTTTAATGATCAAAATGGTAATATTCTTCATTATTGTTAGTGCCTTCACAGCCCCCAATTTTTTGTAACATCCAGGCGGTATAAAAATAGCCATGATACTATTTAAAAGAGAGAATTAAATTGTTCTTTGTTCTTGGCACTGATGTTGGTATCAAGTGAAAACGAAAAGCTTATTTTTCTTATTTTGAATATCGTTACGTTACAACTTTAAACTTTTGGTCGTTAGTAGAAGAATAGATGGTATGTTGGTAATTTTTATGATAATCATTCACAGATACATGTATAAGAGCGGAAGATACAGTTTCTAGTTGGGTTCATTTTTTTGTCAAAGTCACCATGAATAACAATTTCATTTAATGAATATTTCATAACCCAAAGAAACTAAATCCTCAAACAGTGTCAAACATATTGATTTAAATGGAAAAAACTAACAATCTAATTAAACTGATAAACGTGATATTCACCATCAACTTTAATCAACACGCTCTTTGCAAACGTTTTGGCATCAAAACGAGAACTTAATAATTATTCACAATTGATGTTCTTAAGGCATTCTCATCGTAAAATGATGATGTCAAGCACATATTTGAACTACACAAATATCTATAATACTATACTTTCACCCCACCCACGTTGAGTGGAAGTTGTTGGACATTGTTATGAGAATGGCAGGGTTCCTCAGCTTTCAAGAAAGGGTCTAATTTATGGGAAAATTTGATTCTTAAATTTCATTTTGCTCAAGGGTTCGCAAATTAGTAATTCATCGGATAAAGATAAGAATGCATTTGAGATAGAATTGATGTATATTATATTTGTAGGTGCTGCATGAGGTAAATGCTGGTAGTTCCTAGTTCAATTGCAGGAAGCCTGTAGGTTGCCTCCGGAATGATTTTCTATCTCGAAAGAAGGTGACCCGTAAACCTAAGTGTGAACACTTCTTTGAATGGCATAATAAATTCTGAATGGTTTCGAAAATAATATGATTTTTTGTTCGTAAATTAACCAAGGAACAAAAAGAAGGCCGATGATTGAGGGTTGATTGGATTGATCATTTGGAGAGCTATCTTGAAATATTTCTTTGGAGAATCAATGAAATTAAACATAAAATTCAGGAAAATTCTGGTTTTTTATATAAGGCTCCCTCCCTTTTATTTTTATTGGAGTACCGTTATATTCGAGCATACTTATAATAGGTAAGTTATCTTCATTGCTATCAAAAATTACAGCTTCCATAAATTAATGGGCAACGAAAATTCTATCATTTGCAGAGAGGTTAGAATTATTGCGCACATTCATTCAAGAAATAGAAGGATATGTGTTTTCAATATTTTTTCTCTCTTCCACTTTAATGAATGCAATAGAGAATGCATGCAAAAGATTCTTATGGGGCACTACAAAAACTGGGCGATATAGGTCCAAAGCATCCCGGAACAAAGTTGCATGCCAAGACAAAATGGCGGGCTGGGCATTTTAGATATAGCACATTAGAACAAGGCTATTTTCATTAAAAGCCTTTGGCGAATACACACAAAGAGGATGCATTATGGATTTGATGGATACTTCATTATTATTTAAAAGACACGAATATTTGGAATTGCTCAGCTTACAAGCATGACTCCTCATTATTAAAATCCCTAATCTCAGTTAGGGATATCTTTTTAAAGAAGTGAGGAGGTGCTCGACAAATAATTTCTTTACTCTGTATTTGGGTTGGAAAAGGAAAACTAATCTCGAATGATATAAATGCATATCTGGAATTAATTCAAAGCTAACCAAACCTTGGGAAAATATTATTAATACTGTTTTGACATGTCGGATACAAAATTGTAGTATACTTTACTAACTTATATAACTCAAAGTCAATCGTAGTCATTTAGTTCATTTTTTGTATAATAATTTTTAGCTTATCAAAAAGATGAATGTTTAAGTTGAGAATGCAACAAATAAATCATAAGTAATCTAGAAGGGCTAATGAAGACGTGGAAAAATATGTACAATCTATCTAGTTCATTCTCAAAAGATGGCATTGCATAATATACTGATACAATTAATTAGAAAATAATAATGTTACAATTCAATTATTTTGAAAAATAATTGTTTGTAAATAAATTATGATGAAACTAGACATAAAAAATGTGTTAAAAATACACAATATTAAATTGTTATATCTCCAAGCTTATCCAATAGTATTATTGACCAAAATAATATTCAAGACACTATAATTTATAAAAAAAGTAAAAAAAAATATGATTACATGTGAGATGACTATTAGCCCTAAGCCTTTGAACCATGAATATGGAGTGAGACAAAAAGAAAATCTAAGAAGAGATTGAAATATCACTATTAAAGCTTGTAGATCTTAAGAAAAGAATAATGAAATACTCTTGTGTTTGTCTTACAAGACTGATAAATGTACACATAGGATCTAACTTTTGCATATTTCATAATCTATTATAGAATTTATGAATCACAAAATATTCTCTATAACCCAACATGTAAATTCTTAATAGTTTTTTTGAGTATATTCTAATCTTTAGCAAAAAGAGTAACAAATTCATCAAATACTAAGTAGTCTCATCATGATCAATCGATTCATACGCCAAGAAATGAGTAATATTATCATTTAAGTGAAATGTCGCTAAAAGAATATATAAATGTTGTTAAATTGTATGTATTCATGCATGGTTGACAAAAATCAAATATACTAATAATACTCAAATTGATCGACTGTCATAAATAAACGAGTAATTATGCATTGATTATGAACTACTCTAATGAATTATTCTCAAATGTGTCATCTAATAGGTGCCTTATATATACTTATCTCAAAAAATGGAACTCTCATCGAAATCAGCCAATTGTGTAAAATTATTTGTTTTCCACTCCACCGAGTTCTTCCCCATGATTCTATACTGATTAGCAACATTTTTGTACTAATAAAACTACTCAATAAAGTGAACCCACGTAGCCACACCACATATTCCTTGTTGTACATGAACCAAAATGGCACAACACGAACACCCAACTTGGAAGAATAAATCACACATTTTGTTGCACACATTGTACCTTGCATTGATTCTAAGATGATTGTTCCCACTTCACCAGGATTTCACCACATTACACACACTTCCCATTCATTGTAACCATTGTATAGAGTAGCACACTTTAGCTACTATGCACGCACATTGCCCCACGTGTCATATCCAAGTGTAGGTTGCCATTTATTTGCAGTGTAGCACAAATAGAAAATGAACATTTAGGCATGGCACAAATTTCACCATGCACACACACTGTATCTGAGTAAGTTTTGAAAGTGTAATAGATGCACACTTATGATTCAAAGTCTATTACTTTTCTGATGTTTGCTCTAATCTTCATAAAAAAAGAGCAAATATTCTTCAATCTATATATTATCCCATAAATTTTGAAATATTTGTGTTTATGCTAATAATAAAAAATTTCATCATGATCGACGAATCCATATGTCGTAATTGAGTAATAGTGTTATATAAGTAAAAGGTCTTTGAAAAATATATTTAGTGTAAATTCCAAAGCATTTGTGTTTGGCTAAAATTCATCAAATATACTATTGATACGCAAATCAATTGACAGTTCAAATAATTAATTATGTATCTATCATCAAACTCTTTTCAAAGTTGGTGATGATCTTATTGTTAGTTGTTCCCCATTATTGTATACTAATTATTTTTTTATCACTAAAAAAAATATAATAAACACAATCCAAGCAGCACTCGATAAATCCCTTGTTGCACAAGGTTCACTACAACAATGCAAATGCTGCTGTGTGGTTGGAGTAAACGTACCATACAAATAATGCATGATTATTGCACCAACTTCATCATGTTTCCACAATGAAATCATACCATCCATACCAAAGTTGCACAAACTTTTGAACAATAGCACGATCTTAAATATATTGCATTCTTAAATTTATTTAAGAATAGCACAAACTATTTTCCGTGTTGTGCCATGCAATAGCATCTGTTGCATTCTTAAATATATGTAAGATATACTATTTCTTTGCGAACCTTTAGACATTAGAAGCTGAAGTTTAATATATGTTTTCTAATAGTTTTTGTACTCATTATACTAATCCAATTTAATTATATTTTTTTAATTTATAGATCTTTTATTATCTAGAGTACACAAGTACTATATATATATATATATATATATATATATATTTATTATTTATTTATTTATTTATAAAGAATCTTATGAGAGAAAATATATATATAAAGAGCGATACAAAAAAAATGTGAAAGTATTATATTGATTGAATTATAAATGAATTTTAATTAATGATAATGAGTTTCATTGACAAATATTTTGTTTTATTTAATATTGAAATATTATAATATTGAAATATTATAAATGCACAAGTATAATTTAATTTGTAATTGAAAAGAATGAATTTAAAAAAAGATATTTGCAACTAATTGACCGATTCAATACAATGTTGAATGCAAGGGTCCAATGAGAAGCAAACAAGTCATTGGTATACAAGGATCGAAAAAGTAGTTGTATAAATGGCAAGGATTGAATATTTGGCCTAATAAAATCATGCCATGTAATTGGGCGGTTGGGTGGGGGATTCTTATAAATTGGAGCCATGCATTGTAAAAAAATTATATTTCTGAATCACCTTACGGCTCATGAACGTAAAATCAAACAAAATGAATTCTTGCTTTCCACATGTAATTCCTGAAATTTTTCCAATTAATTTTTCCAAGATTGATGAGTTGTGCATACATTTGCATGAAACATATTGCCGCTCATCGAAACATAATCAGCGATTTGAGGCATTGCCACTCCTACTCCCTCAACTCCTTGATTGGCTGAATGATGCCGAACAAAACACATCTCCAATCTTCGATGTCGATCATTTAGACAATCAATATTGTCGCAATGCTAGTGGCATCTTCATCGACTCATCCGACTATCCTAGTTGCTCCTTCTCCTCCATGCAATCCCAGAAGGCTGTCAACTCGTCTGTCAACTCAACTCTCTACCCCGATGTGAAAAGGACTGACATGATGGGATGTACGAAGCATAAAATAGCTGCCGAGAGGAAACCTAACGTGCCCTGGACAATTCCCGAACACAAGTATCATTACCCCTTAATTCAGTTTTTTATGAATAACTTTTCTTTTAGTAACAAAAAAAAAATTCTAGAAGCTTTCCACGGGGGTGAACGATGGATTGCATCGTTGTTTATATCATCTCCATTTTCATCCATGGGGGGAAGTTTTATTTTTTATTTTCTTTTAAAAATTAAATACAACATTATTTATAACTATGAGTTAGGAAGACTAAGATCTCATTGTATTTGTATTTCTTTTTCTCTATAGGGCTTTTCTGAGGGGTTTGTCGATATTTGGCACAAGCAAATGGAAACAAATTTCCGCATTGGTCCAAACAAAATCGACGACTCAAGTTTCTAGTCACGCCCAAAAATACTTCAAGCGCCATTCAACTACTGGGAAAAAGAGGAAGATTGGAAGAAGCATTCTCGACATCACTAGCTTCGAAGATGA
The DNA here is from genome assembly GCA_029783825.1 of Sapria himalayana. NCBI lineage: Eukaryota > Viridiplantae > Streptophyta > Magnoliopsida > Malpighiales > Rafflesiaceae > Sapria > Sapria himalayana. The sequence continues at coordinate 5,606 of JAREIK010007468.1, read as the reverse complement.
TGATCCTGCCCATATTCCTCCTCAACAAAATTCAATAACAGTGTCAAATTTGTCTGATCAAATTGTTGTGCTCAATCTAGAATCAACCTCCATTGTTCTACCACATGAAGATGATGCCAACAATATGCCGATCCAAGACTTTCAATTTCCAGAGGAAGTCAATTGGAGTCCACAACCTCAGCCATTTCTTTCATCGGATTTTGCTAATTCTCTTAGTGTCATGGACTATTACAATGAGAATTTGGTTTTACTTTGATTTTTTTTTCAGATTTTGTTTTTGTCACTTGTTGATAGTTTTTCATTCGAGAATAAATAAATTTATCTTTTCTTTTTGCTTTGTTACAACTATTCATATGCATTAATATTTAAATAACCTTTCTTCATCATCACAATTCATTTTTAATTGAGATCCTTTTGGAGAAACTAGAATCTCAATTTTTACTATTCATATTTTATTTTTTAAAAATATAATTGTTCTCGAACAATTATATATAAATATTTTCTTTAAAAATTTAATTGAGAAACTTCTTGAGATCCTATTTTTATGATGTTTTTCCATTAAAAATTTGAATACTATTTTCCGTGATTTAGTAAATATAATGTATACAATATTATATTTATAATTCTTTTCTTGATCAGTGTTGACAATATAAATTTATAATAAATTTATAGACACATCGAAACTAAATTTGAATTTGAATAATTATTTTTGTGAAATGTATTAAATTTGAAAATAATTAATAAAAAATCTCTTAAATTTATAATATTTAGAAAAGAAATATATCATGATAAAAAATATAATAATGTAGTATACTCAAAAAAATCCTAAAAATATACTTATCGACTTTCCCAAAGGCATCAATTTGTTTTAAAAAAATCAAAATATTTATATATTTGGAATGCAATTTATTTTCTTTTGATCAACATTTTTCTATCTATTAAAAGCATGAAGTTAAATTTATTTTTTTAAACAAATAGTTTATTTATTTTTTATTGAGCCACATAATTAGATATTTTTTTTATTTTAAAATAGTGCATATTTTGTTGTTGACTTTTTTCTTTATTTAGTTTTTCTTTGTAACAATTTTTCATAATTAATGTAATTTATAAGTTATCGGCCTTACATTCTTTGATTATTCTATATTAATCTAATTATCATTTTGTAATATTTTCTTTGATGGGTTTCAAAAAAGTGTATGGAAACTAAACTCAATTTAATAACTTTTTACAATAATCACAATTTTGGTTATTTAATTTTCTCACGATTTAAATCTTTTAATTATGCCTTTTTGAACTATTACCGAATAGAACATATAATTTTTGTTTCGCAAAATATTTTTATGTTTCTTTTAAAAATTAAATTCAATTAAAACATGACAAATTTTCAATTTTATTCCAAATTAATTTTTGAATTTTGTTTTTAAATTTTCAAATTGACTCACGGTTTCCTATTTACAACTTTTTCACTTTTAACACTTGTACTTTTTTGCATATTGCTAATTTTTATATTCCTTCAAACACATGAAAAAAATAAGATGCATACATGTTTTGTATAAAATTTTATGGTACACAACTCTAAGGTCTAAGCTTAGCCATATTTATAAAAGATTGAATGATAAAAATTTACACAAAGTGTAATTTTTGTTAAACTTTTTATGATAATTTTTAGATATAATCATTTAATGAATGTCATTATTTATATTGTTATCATAAAAAGTAACCCATGTAATAAGTTTCATCTATTTGTGTCATTAAAAGTTAGTGTATTAGAATTGATGATACTTATAATAAGTATATCCAAATTCAAATGATGAAACTCACAAAAAGTGTCATCATATTAAGTTAATATAACTTTAATAAGTGAGATAAAACATTGTTTTCCATAGTTTGTCAAGTTAAACCATATATTTGTCCTATATTAGGAAAACATTTATTTTTCAACTAGAATTTCTACTCTGAAAATAATTTTCTTGTAGAGAATATATTTCCTTTAGTTCTCATATTGTTCGGCTATTTCTTTATCTCTCATAATTTAAGTAAAAAGTTATAGATTTTTAACAAATTTTGCTCTAAATTCAATTTAGTGATTTATCATTTTGATACAAAGAGTAGTTACTTTATCTTTTCATCCTATATCTTTATATTTAAATAAAGTTGATGCCAAAATCTCATTGCTTCCTCATACTGATAAAATAAGTGATAGATTATTTCTTCGATAAAATAGTTAATGCATTTTGATGCCATGACATAGACTTTATGTTTTAGCAAATATTTCGTAGATATAAATTAATGTAGTAGTATCCATCACAAATAAAAGATTTTTTTGAGAAATATCAGGGTGGCATGACATTTCGTAAGCTGAAAATTTTATACCTTTTATTATGAATTACATGAAGCTGACTTAATGGTAATTTTTCTTTTGTTATTTACTAGCCAAATCGAAGTGTCTAGTATTCTCTTTCGTATGTTAATAATTTGCGTCATGATTATTTGATGGAGAATATTTCATAATTTTTTTTATATCACATCTATCTCCTTCATATAATTTCTTAACTTGAGTATCTAAAGCCCCACTTTTTTATTTGGGAGCAGATTTTTACATCTTTAATCCACCATAATATCAAAAGGATATATCCCTTAAGCCTAATTACTATCATATATGGAAATATACTGGTTCCCAAGAGTTAGTCATTTTTGATAAACCCTCCAAAATAATTATAAAAGTTACAATAAATAGTTTTAAAAAATAAAAAATTTTAAATATTAAAAAATTAAAAAATTAAAAAATAAAAATAAAAATTTAAAAATTTTAAAAAATTAAAAATAAAAAAACAATTAAAAAAATAAATTAAAAAATACAATAAAAAAAAATAAAAAATAAATAAAAAAAAAAAAAAAAAAAAATAAAATAAAAAAATAAAAAATAAAAAAATAAAAAAATAAATAAAAAATAAAATTAAAAAAATTAAAAATTTAAAAAATTTAAAAAATTTAAAAAAATTAAAAAAATTAAAAAAATTAAAAAATTAAAAATAATATAAAAATAATAAAAATTAATAAAAAAATAATATAAAAATTAAAAAAATTAAAAAAAAAAAAAAATAAAAAAATTAAAAAAAATTGAAAAAAATTAAAAAAATTAAAAAAATAAAAGATATAAAAAAATATAGAATATAGAGAGTAGCATAGAGGGTGAAGATGATGTCATCCACATGATATGAGTATAATACAACCACAATTTTACTTGCCAATGAGTAGCAAAATGCAGTCTAAATAAAGAATAGAGTTGACATCTGCCTGACATGATGATGGTGATGCCATTATATCAGCATGCATTAATATCACAAGATCATGCTCTTTTCATAATCGAATTCATATTTGACTTGACAAAGCCCAATTTGACATTGACAATCCGATCTCGAAATCAATTTTCTAGTTAAAGAATGTATCTTTACTTGTTCAATCAATTGTTTACTAGATTTTGTTAGAGTAAAGAATAGTTCATATCATTTTAGATTATTTTGGAAACATTCGTGATCTCAATTTTTTAAATATAGATCTCTTTAAAGTTAAATAAAATTAAATTATTTGTTCAATCATGTGAATTCCAAATAAATAGTTTTTTGTTTGTTAAAATTCTTAATGGACGCCGATGAACCAACCAAGAAGATCGAGGAGACTATAGATGAAACAAGACAAGTGTATCAATGAGGAGATCAAAAGAACCATGTTGTCAAATGCAAGTTCATGGTGCATAAATTTAATGGCATCAACAACATTAGCATGTGGCAATCTAAAGTTCTCGTTCTCTTATTCCAAGTCGGATCTCATATTGCCTTGGAATATCATCAACAATGAGTTTGCGTCACAAAACGACTTTCCTTAGCAAAGGAACAGAAGTCATTTGTCATGAAGGATATTTTAGCAACAAAATACATAGAGAAGATACTCTACTTGAAAAAGGTTTTTTTTTTTTCAATATAAGAAATGTACACCTATAATCGAACATCAAGATAAGTTCAACAAAATTAGTATTCATTTACAAATTTTAGAGATTGAAATTAAAGATGAAAATTGCCATTGTTGTTATTAAATTTTCTGCACCAAACCTATGATCTTTTAACCGCAACTTAATTATATTGATAAAGATGAAGTTAATTTCATAGTATTTTTAATTCATTGGTACTTGGTAAACAATTAGTATCAGAAAAAGGATCAACTGGCAAGGTAGATAACAATTGAAGTCAAGAGTAAAACCATCCTTAAGGTGTACTTTGATGGATGAATCTGCATGTTATCATCAGAAAGGGAATTGGATGAAAGATCGTCAAAATAAAGATAAATCAAATGCTTTAAAATTATGTATATTAGTAAAATTTTATTTTTTTCAATTTAAAAATTAAATAAAATCTTTAAAATTAACAATCGCATACATGCTTTACCAAAATTGTAATTCTTGTTTGTGTTAATTTGGACAATGTTTTATTTATGATTTTAATCAATCATCAATTAATTCAAAATTTTGTTTGTGTTTTTTGTTTAAGAGATATCAATGAATGTTTTAAACGTTGTCTTTGAAATAATTTTACAAAACTTTGCTCTTAAATCTCCTAATTAAATGCTAATTGTGTTAATAAATATATTTTAAAAAATTGTTTTTTTTTACATTAATGCATTATATAAAAATGATATTGTTTAATTAAGATAGTCGAGACTATTTTTATTTATCTCTTATCTCGCCTAGCACGTCATTCATTGATTTATTTTATCACAATTAATTTTTTAAAAATGTAAAATTCAAATTTAAAATTTAAATCTAGGAAAAATTATTTAAAATGCTCTCCATATGAAAAAATTAATGAAAAGTCTCCTAATTTTATCTTTTGTAAATGGTACTAAAACAAAAAAAAAGTATATTTTGATACTATCAAATGGGAAAACCTAAATATATATAGTTAATAATCCACTCTCACAAACACACACACACACCACTCTCTCTCACTTACTTTTACTTTCTCTATCTTGCGCCCTTTCCTTTTCACACTGAATCTCACTCTCACAATCTTTAAATCTCTTACTCACTTTGACTCTCCCTCTAACTTAAGTTCATTTCCAAAATTTAGTAGGGTTAAAGATGGACCATTTCAAGTTACCCGAATTTTTGTTGATTAAAAGATAACTAACTTGAATATGAAATAAATGTTAAATAAAACTACAAAAAGGATGTATCTTGGATATTATGGCATGAATTAAAAAAACATAAAATAATTATTTTGATTGAATTGTAAATGAATTTTCATGACATTCGTGATTTTCATTGACAAATATTATGTTTTCTTTTTTATTTTAAATTTTATAAATGAACGGTTATAATTAATTTGTAATTTAAAAGAATAAAATTGAAAAAGATATTTGTTAACTAATTCATAACAATATCGAATGGAAATGACCAATAAGATGCATGATGTTTGAAGATGTAAAGATGGTTTCGTTAATGGGGCACAGATTGCTAACATGGTCATTTTCTATATTGCATTGAACGAATGGAAATGGAACAGTTAGTATTTGTGTTACGACAAGAAAAAAAAAAAAATAGTTCTAGAATT
>JAREIK010007467.1:0-19324 GCA_029783825.1 Sapria himalayana | reverse complement strand
GAATATAGAGAATAAGGAGAAAAAACAGAAAAAGGAGAATAAGAGAAAAATGAGAATAAGGGAATAAGTAGAAAAAGGAGAATAAGCAGAATAAGGAGAATAAGGACAAAAGGCGAAAAAAGAGAAAAAAGAGAATAAGGAGAATAAAGAGAAAAATGAGAAAAATGAGAATAAGGAGAATATGGAGAATAAGGAGAAAAATAAGAATAAGGACTATAAGGAGAATAAGGAGAATAAGGAGAAAAAAGAGAATAAGGAGAATAAGGAGAATAAAGAGAATAAGGAGAATAAGGAGAATAACGAGAAAAATGAGATTAAGGACAAAAAGGAGAATAAGAAGAATAAGGAGAATAAAGAGAATATGAGAATGAAGAGAATAAGGAGAAAAGGGAAAAAGGCAGAAAAACTATAAAAAAGAGAAAAAGGAGAAAAAAGGATAAAAAAGGAGAATAATTAGAATAAGGAGAATAAGAAGAATAATGAGAATAAGAAGAATAATGAGAAAAAAGAGAATGAGAGAAAAGAGAAAAAGGATAAAAAGGAGAAAAATGAGAAAAAGGAGAAAAATGAGAATAAGGAGAAAAAGAAGAAAAAAAGAGAAAAATGAGGAAAATGAGGAAAACGTGAAGGAAGAAGGAAGGGGGGGGAAAAAAAGAGAAAGAGGGAAAAAGGAGAAAAAAGAGAATAAGGAGAAAGGAGAATAAGGAGAATAAGGAGAAAAAGGAGAATAAAGAGAATAAGGAGAATAAGGAGAAAAGGAGAATAAGTAGAATAAGGAGAAAAATGAGAATAAGGAGAATAAGGAGAAAAATGAGAATAAGGTGAATATGGAGAAAAAGTTGACTAAGGAGAAAAAGGATAATAAGGAGAAAAAGGAGAAAAAAGAGAATAAGGAGAAAAAATAGAATAAGGAGAAAAAAGAGAATAAGGAGAATAAGGAGAAAAAGGAGAAAAAGGAGAAAAATAAGTATAAGGAGAATAAGAAGAATAAGGAGAATAAGGAGAATAAGGAGAATAAAGAGAATATAGAGAATAAGGACAAAAAGGAGAATAATGAGAAAAAGGAGAATAAGGAGAATAAGGTGAATAAGAAGAATAAGGTGAATTAGGAGAATAAGGAGAATAAGGAGAATAAGGAGAATAATGAGATAAGGAGAATAAGGCTAATAAGGAGAAAAAGGAGAAAAAAAAGAATAAGGAGAATAAGGAGAGAAAGAAGAATAATGAGAATAAGGAGAAATAGGAGAAAAAGGAGATTAAAGAGAAAAAGGAGAAAAAGGATAATTAGGAGAATAAGGAGAAAAAACAGAAAAAGGAGAATAAGGAGAACAAGGAGAAAAGGAGAATAAGGAGAATAAGGAGAAAAAAGGAGAATAAAGATAAAAATGAGAAAAAGGAGAAAAACGAGAAAAAGGAGAAAAAAGAGAATAAGGAGAATAATGAGAAAAAGGAGAATAAGGAGAATAAGGAGAATAAGGAGAATAAGGAGAAGAAGCAGAAAAATGAGAATAAAATAATAAGGAGAATAAGGAGAATTAGGAGAATAAGGAGAAAAAGTAGAATAAGGAGAATAAGGACAAAAAGGAGAATAAGGAGAATAAGGACAAAAAGGAGAATAAGGAGAATAAGGACAAAAAGGAGAATAAGAAGAAAAAGAAGAATAAGGAGAATAAGGAGAAAAATGAGAATAATGAGTATTAGGAGAAAAAGGAGAATAATGAGAATTAGGAGAAAAAGATGAATAAGGCGAAAAAGGAGAATAAAGAGAATAAGGAGAAAAATTAAAAAAATGAGAAAAATGAAAAAAAATGAGAATAAGGAGAATAAAGACAAAAAGGAGAATAAAGAGAAAAAAGAGAATAAGGAGAATAAGGAGAAAAAGGAGAAAAAGGAGAATAAGGAGAATAAGTAGAATAATGAGAAAAAGGAGAATAAGGAGAATAAGAGAATTAGGAGAATAAGTAGAATCAGGAGTTGGAGAATAAGGAGAATAAGGAGAATAAGCATAAAAAGGAGAATAAGGAGAATAAAGAGAATAAGCATAAAAAGGAGAATAAGGAGATATATGAGAATAAGGAGAACAAGAAGAACAAAAAGAATTAGGAGAAAAAGGAGAATAAGGAAAATAATGAGAATAAGGAGAACAAGGAGAACAAGGAGAATAAGGAAAACAATTAAAATAAGGACAATAAGGATAACAAGGAGAACAAGGAGAATAAGGAGAATAAGGAGAATATGGAGAATAAGGAAAATAAGGACAAAAAGGAGAATAAGGAGAATGAGGAGAATAAAGAGATTTCGGAGAACATGGAGAATAAGGAGAATAAGCATAAAAAAGAGAATAAGGAGAATAAGGAGAACAAGGAGAATAACGAGAAAAAGGAGAATAAGGAGAAAAATGTTAAAAATGAGAAAAAGGACAAAAAGGAGAAAAAGGAGAATAAGGAGAAAAAAGAGAATATGTAGAATAAGGAGAATAAGGAGAATAAGGAGAAAAAGGAATAAAATGAGAAAAAGGAGAATAAGGAGAATAAGAGAAAAAGGAGAATAAGTAGAATCAGGAGAATAAGGAGAAAAAGAGAATAAGAGAAAGGAGAATAAGTAGAATCAGGAGAATAAGGAGAAAAAGGAGAATAAGGAGAATAAGAAGAATAAGCATAAAAAGGAGAATAAGCATAAAAAGGAGAATAAGGAGATAAATGAGAATAAGGAGAACAAGAAGAGCAAGAAGAATTAGGAGAACAAGTAGAATAATGAGAATAAGGAGAATAAAAAGAACAAGTAGAACAAGGAGAACAAGGAGAATAAGGAAAACAATGAGAATAAGGAGAATAAGGAGAATAAAGATAACAAGGAGAACAAGGAGAATAAGGAGAATAAGGAAAATAAGGACAAAAAGGAGAATAAGGAGAATAAGGAGAATGAGGAGAATAAGGAGAATGAGGAGAATAAGGAGATTTAGGAGAACAAGGAGAATCAGGAGAATAAGTAGAATAAGCATAAAAAAGAGAATAAGGAGAATATGGAGAACAAGGAGAACAAGGAGAATAATGACAATAAGGAGAATAAGGAGAATAAGGTGAATAAGGAGGATAATGAGAATAAGGAGAATATGGAGAATAAGGAGAATATGGAGAATAAGGAGAATAAGGATAATAAGGAGAATAAGTAGAAAAATGAGAAAAAAGAGAATAAGTAGAATAAAGAAAAAATGAGAAAAATGAGAAAAAAGAGAAAAATTAGAAAAAAGAGAAAAATGATAAAAAAGAGAATAAGGAGAATAAGGAGAACATGGAGAATAAGGAGAAAAGGGAGAATAAGTATAATAAGGAGAATAAGTAGAAAAATGAGAAAAAATAGAATAAGTAGAATAAGGAAAAAATGAGAAAAATGAGAAAAATGAGAAAAAAGAGAAAAATGAGAAAAAAAAGAATAAAGAGAATAAGGAGAACATGGAGAATAATGAAAATAAGGAGAATAATTAGAATAAGGAGAATAAGTAGAATAAGTAGAACAAGGAGAACAAGGAGAACAAGGAAAACTAGGAAAACAAGGAGAACAAGGAGAAAAGAAGAACAAGGAGAAATAGGAGAATATGGAGAAACATGATGAATAAAGAGAAAAAGGAGAAAAAGGAGAAAAAAGAGAATAATGAGAATAAGGAGAATAATGAGAATAATGAGAATAAGGAGAATAACGAGAAAAAGAAGAAAAATGAGAAAATAGAGAAACTAGAAAAAAAGGAGAAAAATGAGAATAAGGAGAATAAGGAGAATAATAAGAATAAGGAGAATAAGTAGAATAAGTAGAATAATGAGAATAAGGATAATAAGTGAATAAGGAGAATACGTAGAATAAGGAGAATACGTAGAATAAGGAGAATACGTAGAATAAGGAGAAAAAGGAGAATAAGGAGAATAAGGAGAATAAGGAGAAAAATGAGAATATTGAGAAAAATGAGAAAATGAAGAATAAGTAGAATAAGGAGAATTAGGACAATAAGGAAAATAAGGAGAATAATAACAAAAAAGAGAATAAGGAGAAAAATGAGAAAAATGAGAGTAAGGAGAAAAATGAGAAAAGGAGAAAAGGAGGTAAAGGAGAATAAGGAGAAAAATAAGAAAAATGACAATAAGGAGAAAAAATAGAAAGGATAAAATGAAGAACAAGGAGAATAAGTAGAAAAAGGTGAAAAAAGAGAATAAGTACAAAAAGGAGAAAATGAGAAAAAAAGAGAAAAAAAGAGAAAAAATAGAAAATAAGAATATGAAAAATAAGGAGAAAAAGGAGAATAAGGAGAACAAGGAGAACAAGTTAACAAGGAGAACAAAGAGAATAAGGAGAATATAGAGAATATGTAGAATATTGAGAATATGGAGAATATGGAGAAAATGGAGAATTAGGAGAAATAGGAGTATAAGGAGAATAAGTGGAATAAGGAGAATAAGCAGAATTAGGAGAACAAGGAGAATAAGGAGAACAAGGAGAATAAGGAGAAAAGGAGAACAAGCAGAATAAGGAGAACAAGGAGACCAAGGAGAACAATGAGAAAAAGGAGAACAAGGAGAAAAAGGAGAATAAGGAGAAAAAGGAGAAAAAGGAGAATAATGAGAATAAGGAGAAAAAGGAGAATACGGAGAAAAAATGAGAAAAAAGAGAAAAGGAGAAAAAGGAGAAAAATTAGAAAAAATAGAAAAAAAAGAAAAATGAGAAAAATAGAGAAAAAAAGAAAAAGAGAATAAGGAGAATAAGGAGAAAAGGAGAAAAAGGAGAACAATGAGAATATGGAGAATATGGAGAATAAGGAGAATAAGGAGAATAAGGAGAATAAGGAGAATAAGGATAATAAGGAGAATAAGGAGAATAAGGATAATAAGGAGAATAAGGAGAATAAGGAGGGTAAGGAGAATAAGGAGAATAAGGAGAATAAGGAAAAAGAGAGAATAAAAGAATAAGTTGAATAAGGAGAATAAGGACAAAAAGGAGAATAAGGAGAATTAGGAGAATAAGGAGAATATGAGAATAAGGAGAAAATGAGAATAAGGAGAAAAATGAGAAAAATGAGAAAAAAGAGAAAAAAGAGAAAAAAAAGAAAAAAGAGAATAAGGAGAATAAGGAGAATAAGAGAATAAGGAGAATAAGGAGAATAATGAGAATAAGGAGAATAATGAGAATAAGGAGAATAAGGAGAATAATGAGAATAAGGAGAATAAGGAGAAAAAGGAGAAAAAAGAGAAAAATGATAAAAAATGAGAATAAGGAGAATAAGTAGAATAAGGAGAATAAGGAGAATAAGTAGAATAAGGAGAAAAATGAGAAAAATGATTATAAGGAGAATAAGGAGAAAAAAGAGAAAAAAGACAATAAGGAGAATATTGAGAATAAGGAGAATAAGGAGAATAAGCAATAAGGAGATAAAGGAGAATAAGGAGAATATGGTCAATAATGAGAATAAGGAGAATAAGGACAATAAGGATAAAAAGGAGAATAAGGTGAATAATGAGAATAATGAGAATAATGAGAATTACGAGAATAAGGACGATAAGGATAAAAAGGAGAATAGGGATAAAAAGGAGAATAATGAGAAAAAAGAGAATAAGGAGAATAAGGAGAAAAAAGAAAAAAAGGAGAAATGGAGAAAAAGGAGAATAAGTAGAAAAAGGAGAACAATGAGAATAAGGAGAAAAAGGAGAACAAAGAGAAAGAGGAGAAAAAAGAGAAATAGGAGAACATGGAGAAAAAGGAGAATAAGGAGAAAAAAAATAAAAATGAGAAAAAGGAGATTAAGGAGAAAAAAGACAAAAATGAGAATGAGAATAAGGAGAGAGGAGAAAAAATAGAAAATAGAGAATAAGAAGAATAAGAAGAATATGGAGAATAAGGAGAAAAATGAGAAAAAAGAGAAAGAGAATAATGAGAATAAGGAGAATAAGGAGAATAGGTAGAATTAGGAGAATAGGGAGAATAAAGAGAAATAGGAGAAAAAGGAGATTAATGAGATTAATGAGAAAAAAGAGAATAATGAGAAAAAGGAGAAAAAAAAATATGGAGAATAAGGGGAAAGAGGAGAAAAATGAGAAAAAGCAGAAAAATGAGAATAATGAGAAAAAGGAGAAAAATGATAATAAGGAGAATAAGGTGGATAAGGAGAAAAAAAGAGAAAATAGAGAATAAGGAGACCTAGGATAATAAGGAGAAATAGGAGAATAATGATAATTAAGAGAATAAGGAGAATAAGGAGAAAAAGGAAAAAAATGAGAAAAAAAGAGAAAAAGTGGGAAAAAGAGAATAAGGAGAATAATGAGAAAAAGGATGAAAGGGAGCATAAGGAGAATGAGGATAAAAAGGAAAATAAGGAGAATTAGGAGAATAAGGAGAATTAAGAGAAAAATGAGAAAAATGAAAAAAAGAAAAATAAGGATAAATAGTAGAATAAGGAGAAAATGGAGAATTAGGAGAAAAAGGAGAATTAGGAGAAAAAGGAGAATAAGGACAAAAAGGTGAATAATGAAAATAATGAGAATAATGAGAATAATAAGAAAAATGAAAATAAGGAGAAAAGAGAGAAAAATGAGAATACGGAGAATAAGGAGAATAAGGAGTATTGGGAGAATAAACAGTATAAGGAGAAAAAAGAGAAAAATGAGAATAAACAGAATTAGGTAAATATGGAGAATAAGTAGAATAAGGAGAATAAGGAGAATAAGGATATTTAGGAGAATAAGAAGAATAAGGATAATAAGGAGAATAAGGAGAATAAGAAGAATAAGGAGAAAAGTGGGAAAAATGAGAATAAGGAGAAAAAGGAGAATAGGTAGAAAAAAGAGAATATGGAAAATATGGAAAATAAGGAGTATAAAGAGAGAAAGGAAAATAAGGAGAATAAAGAGAATAAGGAGCAAAGGGAGGAAAATGAGGAAAATGAGGAAATGGAGGAAAAAGAGAAAATGGAGAATAAGGAGAATAAGGATAATAAGGACAATTAGGAGAATAATTAGAATAAGGAGAATAAGAAGAATATGAAGAATATGGAGAATATGGAGAATAAGGACAAAAAGGAGAAAAAAGAGAAAAATGAGAAAAATGAGAAAAAGGAGAATAAGGATAATAAGGAGGATAAGGAGAATAATGAGAATAATGTGAATAAGGAAAATAAGGACAAAAATGAGAAAAGGGAAATAAAGGAGAATAAGGAGAATAAGGAGGAAAAGAAGAATAAGGAGAATAAGGAGAATAAAGAGAATAATGAGAATAAGGAGAATAAGGAGAATAATGAGAATAAGGATAATAAGGATAATAAGGAGAATATGGAGAATTAGTAGAATAAGGACAAAAAGCAGAAAAAGCAGAAAAAGAAGAATAAGTAGAATAAGGAGAAAATGGAGAAAAAGGAGAATAATGAGAATAAGGAGAATAAAGAGAAAAAGCATAAAAATGGAAATAAGGAGAAAATGAAAAAAATAAGAAAAAATATAAAAAAGAGAATAATGAGAATAAGGAGAATAATGAGAATAAGTAGAATAAGGAGAATAAGGAGATTCAGGAGAATAAGGAGAATAAGGAGAATCAGGAGAATAATGAGAATAATGAGAATAAGGAGAATAATGAGAATAAGGAGAATAAGGAGAAAAATGAGAAAAAGGAGAAAAAAGGATATAAAGGAGAATAATGAGAATAAGTAGAAAAAAAGGAGAATAATGATAATTAGGAGAATTAGGATAATAAGGAGAAGAATGAGAATAAGGAGAATAAGGAGAAAAGGCAGAATAAGGAGAATAAGGAGAAAAATGAGAATAAGCAGAAAAAGGAGAATAAGGAGAATAATGAGAACAAGGAGAAAAAGGAGAATAAGGAGAATAAGTAGAATAAAGAAAAAAATGTATAAGGAGAAAAGGAGAAAGGATAAAAAGGAGAAAAAGGATAAAAATGAGAAAAATTAGAAAAAATAGAAAAATGAGAAAAAAGAGAATTCTGAGAAAAAAGAGAATAAGGTGAATAAGGAGAATAAGGAGAAAAAATAGAATAAGGAGAAAAAGTAGAATAATGAGAAAAAAGAGAATAAAGAGAATAAGGAGAATAAGGAGAAAAATGAGATTAAGCAGAAAAAGAAGAATAAGGAGAAAAAATAGAATAAGGAGAATAAGTAGAATAAGGAGAATAACGAGAATACGCAGAATGAGGAGAATAACGAGAATAAGCAGAATGAGGAGAATAAAAAGAATAATAAGAATAAGTATAAGCTCGAAGGAGATTACACACGAAAACCCTTGCTCTCGGTGAAAACTCGGCGATGACTCGGCGAAAACTCTCCTGGGGGTTTCTCTATATTTCTCTCTCGCGATTTACCTTAAATAAACTGTTATGTGAATTGCTTCGTGATTTGCTGTTTGATTTAAGTTCTCTCGCATTTTCTATAACATTTTTATATTGCGAATATCTTGTATAAACTATTAATGTGGATTGTTGGGTGAAATATCGTGTAAATTGCTTTTTGAACTGCTATTCTATGTTATATTTGCAAAGTGTTATTAAAAGTAACTGCTAGTTTTATGCAATGAAGTGTTCCTTGATTCTCTCGCGATATTAAGAATATATATAAAAAGGAAAACTGTTATGGGCATGAAGCAATACGGGCGAACATGAACAACACTTGTAAGAAATATTAAGCTAAATTAGAAGCCGGAAGCCTTAGTTCTCTCGCGAGAATCCTCTCGTGATTTTCCTGTGTTTTTTCTCTAGCTTTCTGGAGTAAACTGTTCTGCGAACAGTTGTGGGACTTACTGTGTAAATTGCTTTGTGATTCACTGTTAGATAGTGTATAGTTTATGTGTAATTGCTAGATTGCGCAACTATGAAGGAAGAACACTCCACTACTGTTCAACCCAAGTCCAAATCAAGATGAGTATGGAAAAATCTGATTTATTTTTAAATAATAAGTCTTTTGCCTCGATTGTAAAGGGAACCGTGCCGATTTCACGAATCCAAGGGAACAAAAACAGGCTCCCGGCCATCAACTTCTCTGCTGAGGAATCTCGAAGGCTCTTAGAACCTTTCGAATACACGCTCGTTGGTAAGTTCTCTCACGGCAGGCCTCGTGCGATTAGAGTTCAGAAATTCAGTGACAATTTAAAGCTCAAGGGGAAGGTAAAATTTGCTGATTTCGATGCCAAGCATGTCGTGCTCCAATGCTCTCTACTGGAAGATCAATATCGTCTATGGCAGCGCGGATTATGGCAAGTTGATGGCTTCTCCATGCATATACTGAAGTGGACAAAGGAGTTTACTCCTCTTGAAGAGCAGCCTATAGCTCCGGTATGGTTTACATTGCCTTTTCTGCCACTTCATCTCTTCTCTGAATCATCTCTTTATGCAATTTCATCGTGTTTGGGTAAGCCCATGTTACGAGATGAAGCCACAAGAACCATGTCTAGGCCGAATAAAGCACGTGTATGTGTCGAGCTAAACCTCTTAACTAAACCACCTGATAAAGTATGGATAGGTAGTGGGGAAGGGGAACAGGCCGAGGGGTATTGGCAAACTGTCGTCCCCGAAAGCCTCCCTCCCTACTGTACAAAGTGTAAGAGGCTCAGGCATGATATTTTATCGTGCAAGGTGGGGAAAGAAGACGGGCAGCAGCATGAGGGAGGAGGTAGGAAGGAGATGCAATGGGTAAGGAAAGAGGAGGCTTCGTTTCTCAAACAAAATATCCAGCCGAAGGGAGATCTGGATAATGGAATAATTTCAAGCATCCCTCGAGATTATCCAAATATTACCCAGGATGAAGGAACCTTGAAAGAGCCGAACTTGAGGATAGAGAATGAGGTTAGCTTAAAAAAATATGGGAGGAGGTAAAACAAAAGAGAAATATAAAAAAACATCTAAAACAAGAATTATATTGAAAGAAAGACTTGATGATTATGCATGGATAGACGGGGATCTTCTGGATTTTCCTGAAGAAGATTCGGTAATTTTCAGTTGCCCTTCAAGTCATAAGGGGGAAGTATCTCAAGAAGAGCCTGAGGCGAAAGCAAAGGACGATATATATATTTATAATAAAGATTGGGGGAATCTTTCAAGAACCCAATCCATGGAGGCCCTAAAACAAATGGTCATGGTGCTCGGAAAATAGGTAAATTATAAGGAGATTAGGTATGAAATTCCTCACACTTCTAAAACAGCAAGAAATTCAAAGAAATATGCTAACAGCCCTTATGAATCTAAGCGTACAACTCGAGCTCAAGCTAAATTAGTTTTTAATGGATAGATGCCTATATTGGAATGTTAGGGGGGTAGCTAATAGCCCCACGATAAATAGGTTAAGATTTTAATTAAAGAACATAAAATCTCACTATTGATTATTGCAGAACCAATGGTTCTGCAAGATCAACTAAATAAATATAGAGAAATTTTAGGATTTAATAAGGCGTATGCTAATCTAAATAGTAAACTTTGGATTTTATGGCACAGTAAATTGAAAATTGAAATAATAAAAGATACTGAACAAATAGTACATTTCAAATTAGATAAGAGAACAAATCAAATAATCTCAGCAGTTTATGCAAAAAATGACAAACAATCTAGGTTGGCTTTATGGGAAGAAATGAAAGATATAGCAAGTAGAAATTTACCATTGATTATAGAAGGCGACTTTAACATAATTAGAAACCCTCAAGAAAAGAAGGGTGGCAAAACACCGGATAAGTTAGCCATGAAATAATTTAATGATACAATAGCCATTACTAATCTAATGGAAATTGATTTCACCGGTTCAAGATATACCTGGTGCAACAATTAGAAAAGAGAGGAGTTATCTGGGCTCGTCTGGATAGGATTATGTGTAATATAAAGTGGGTCACCTCACAAGGGATTACGGGGCTTAGACACCTAAATAGAACTTGCTCTGACCATAGCCCCCTGCAATTCACGATTCAAAGTAACCAGGGTAATACATCTAATTTTAAATTTCAAAATATGTGGGTAAAGCATGCGAGCTTTGCAGGACTCGTCAGAGAGTCTTGGAAAGAACCAGCAGAGGGTAAACCGATGCAAGTTCTATCAATTAAACTTCTGAGGCTAAAAGCTTGTTTAAAAACATGGAATAAAGAGGGTTTTGGAAAATTAAACCAGGAGCTAAAAAACTTAGAAGAAAAAGTAGCCAAGCTGGAGGAAGATTTTGACTCCACAAATAACAATGAAACTCGGATAGAATTAAGTAAGGCTAAAGGAGAAATGAGATTGAAATTACACATGGAAGAAATTTATTGGAAACAACGAGCAAAAATAAAATGGTTAAAGGATGGGGATCGCAATACTAAATTTTTTTATAATGTCTAAAATAAAATTTAAAAAAAATAAAATTAAAGGTCTAATAAATAAAGAAGGAAAATGGGTAGAAGAGGAGAAGGAAATAGGTGCTCTCTTTAAAAATTTTTTTGAAAATCAACTATGTAGTCAGTCATGTAGGACAGATAATTCTCTAATGCAAGAGATTAGGGTGACCAATACGGAAGCTCAAAACCAATTAATGGAATTGATCCCAAAAGAACCAGAAGTCAAAGAAGCTGTCTTTAGTCTGGATAAAGATAGTGCTGCAGGACCTGATGGTTGGAATAACTATTTTTATCAGGTAAATTGAAACACGATTAAAACTGAGCTAGTCCCTGCAATTGTAAGTTTTTTTGTAGGGGCGGAAATTCCAAAATCATGGGCAAAATCTTATATAGTACTAATTCCAAAAAAAGAATCACCACAGAAATGTGAGGATTATAGACCAATAAGTTTATGTAATACTATGTATAAAATATTGGCCAAAATATTACAAAATAGGCTAAGCTTAATTTTACCTACAATAATATCTCATGAAAAAACTGGCTTTGTTAAAAACAGATCAATGATTGATAATATAAAACTTGCAACTGAAATCATGAAAGAAATATGTGGTAAAGCTAGAGGAAAAAACTTAGTGGTCAAACTAGATCTATCGAAAGCCTTTGATCGAGTGGAATGAGATACCCTTTGCTTTGTGTTAAGAAGATTCGGCTTCTCTGAGCTAACCATAGATTTAATTTATAGATGTATTTCAAGCACCTAGGTAAGAGTCCTGGTAAATGATAAGTTAAGTGAGGAATTTAAACCAAATAAAAGTTTAAGGCAAGGGGATCCGTTATCCCCCCTTCTTTTTGATATATATATATAAAACTATTAATACGAAACTTTAAGAAAATATCCGAAGGTAAAATAATACCATTCAGACAACCAAGGAATACACCCAGAATTGGTTGTTTAGCTTACGCAGATGACTTTATAATATTTACTAATGCTAGCACAAAGTCTTTAATGAATCTTATGGATCTTCTGTAAATATTTGAAAAAAGAGACAGACCAAATGGTTAATAAAAGTAAATGTCAGTTTATGCTAGCAAAAAATACAAATCCAAAGTTAGTAGATAAAATAAAAAATATTACAGGTTTTGCGGAAATTAAAGGGGCATTAATGTATCTAGGTTGTCCGATATATGAGGGGAGGTTGAAGGAAGAATATCTAACCTACCTTCAAGAAAAATTAAGAAAGAAAATAGCAGGATGGAAAGAAGAGCTCCTGGGATTTTGGGGGAGGATTACGTTGCTTTCACATGTATTACAAAGCACACTCACACACATATTATCAGTGATACATCCCCCTAAAAAATTTATTAAAAAACTCGAATCAGAAATGACAAACTTCTTATGGGGTAAAAAACAAGGCAGAAATAAACAACACTGGAAAGACTGGAAAAGCATTTGTTATCCGAAAGAGGAAGCAGGTTTAGGTCTAATGAGCCTCCATGACTCGGCAGCTGCCTGTGACTGTAAAAGCTGGTGGAGACTTAAAGAAAGCGATAATCTATGGGCTAAATATATGCGGGTAAAATATTTAGATAATAAAAATAATACCTCTAAGAAAGCTTTGAACAGTTGGAAGTCAATGGAAAAACAAAAAAAGAGATAATAGACTCACACTCTATACTAAAGAAAAGTAGTTGGAAATGGATGTTAACACCATAAGGAAACTTTTCCCTCAAATCGGCAAAAGATTTGGTCAGAAAGAAAAAACCAGTTCAAACTCTATTTAAATGGGTATGGCAAGAAAATGTTCCGCAAAAAATGCGCTCCTTCACATGGAAGGCATTATTGAAGGCTATACCGGTAGATAGAAATGTACAAAAGGAAGGGATAAACATGGCTTCAAGATGCGAATGCTGTTCACAAGC
The DNA here is from genome assembly GCA_029783825.1 of Sapria himalayana. Classification (NCBI taxonomy): domain Eukaryota; kingdom Viridiplantae; phylum Streptophyta; class Magnoliopsida; order Malpighiales; family Rafflesiaceae; genus Sapria; species Sapria himalayana. Next base: position 6,074 of record JAREIK010007467.1, on the reverse strand, counting down.
GGTTGAAACAACTGATCATTTGTTTTCGAATGGTCCCATTGCAGCAAAAATATGGAGAGAGATGGAAGGGAAAAAAAGAATATGTAAAATAGAAGATGGATTAATAGATAAAGTTAAAAAATGGGAAAAAGTAAACATGAAAAACCCCGCCAGGAAATGACTTAATCAGAAACTGCCGCATCTAACTATTTTGGTGCATTTGGAAATCTAGAAACGAAAGTAAATTTGAAAATATAAGGATGAACTTAACAGAAATTATAAAAGATATTAGAAAGGAGATATATAATATATCAATAATAAAACCGATAGTAATACAGGATTTGAAACAAGAAAAGAAGCTTGAGAATGAATGGGATCTCACATACAATGTGTTAAAACAGCAATGGACTAAATGTATACAGTGGAATGCTCCACCGGTTGGCAAACTTTCACTTAATACGGATGGGAGTTTTAGCAGGGACACTGGAATGGCAGGAGGAGGCGGGGTAATAAGAGATCATACAGGGACAGTACAGAGAGCATTTACCAGATCTAGTAGGGCATCCTCGGCTTTAGAATCAGAAATTAGAGCTTTAAAATCAGGGTTAGAAATATGTAAGTAGCTAAACTTTAAAAACATTGAAGTTCAGGTAGACTCAAAATTACTAGTTGATATGGTAATTAATAAGAAAATATTATGGAGGTATGAAGAGGATCTAGAAGTTATTCTTAATCTTTTGGAAGAATTGAAGGCCTCAATAATACATATATATAGAGAAACCAATAATCTAGCGGACTGTCTATCTAAAATAGGCACCACCAGAGGAAATATAGATTATAATGAGAAATTCATGCCAAATAAACTAAAGGGAATACCATGTTTAGATAAAATGGGTTTTCCTTATATCAGAACAAATAAACAGACAACGAAGATATGACATAGTCTCATCTGTTTGCTGGATTGTGGGGGAATTCATTTGCAGAGAATTTCTTTCTCACAATTAAATGGAATGGAAGGATAGAGATTGAGCCAAATGGATATATATGAAGGAGATCTCATTGTAGGATATATTAATTCGGCATTTGGGTAGAATGGTGCATAGCTATACTGTATGGTTGTTAAAATAATATATATGTAATTTAGAATTTTTGCATACTCAAAATATGTGCTAATTCTGCATTTTGGCAGAAGTCGATAACCTCTTCAGAAAGGATGTATTTTGATTTTCTTTGCAGGACAATATGTATTCTGTCTTTTCTTTGCAGAATGTTAAAGGGGAGAAATCATTAACACTCTGGAGCTTGCCTTAGGTTGTATTAGTTTAATCAAGAATAAGGGTAGTAGGGTGTCAAGTTCTGGTAGGGACGGTTGTTGTCTTTTTGTTTTCTCTTTGGTTTTGTTCTAGGATCAACAGCGAATACACGAGGAAGGAAGACGGCTGGAATCTTGTGAAGATTAGAGCCAGACGCACGGGGGAAAGGAGAGATAGAGTGACAATATCAAATAAAGAGCCTTCACTGAGTACATATCATGGAAAACTTGTTGCAGCCTGTTGCTGCCAAAGCCTGTTGCTGTCATGAGAACTCCTGCTGTTGCTGTCTGTTGCTGTTAGGATTAGTTGCTGTCTGTTGCTGCCAAAGCACATGTAGAGTGCTCCCTATTGCTGTCAGGAGAAGTCTCGCTGCTGAGACGAATATAACCACTGGAGTGGAAAGACTCCCTGCTATTCAATGTCATATAATAGGGAAGAATCATACGGAGAGTGGTTACTGCTTCAACTAATCCTAAGGAAATGATAGTTTCTCTGAATTATTGGCTAGGGTATTGGTCTGTAAATATTATGTCTTTTAAGTTTTCTGATGTTGTAAAGGTCTTCCTCCGCCTACAAGTGAGGGATATGTTTTCTTTAATAAATGTTAAAAGCCTTTTAAAAAAAGAGAGAATAAGTAGAATAAGGAGAAAAAAGAGAAAAAAGAAAAAAAAAGGAGAATAAGGAAAAATAGGAGAAAAAAGAGAATAAGGAGAATAAGGAAAAAAAGGAGAATAAGGAGAAAAAGTAGAATAGAGAGAATAAGGAGAATAAGGAGAAAATGAGAAAAATAGAATTAGGAGAAAAAGAAAAATAATGAGAAAAAAGAGAATAAGGAGAATAACGAGAAAAAAGAGAATAAGGAGAATAAGAAAAAAAAAGGATAATAAGGAGAATAATGAGAATACGGAGAATAAGGAGAAATGGAGAATAAGGATAATAAGAAGAAAAATGACAATAAGGAGAATAATGAGAATAAGGAGAAAAATGAGAATAAAGAGAATAAGGAGAATAAGGAGAAAAATGAGAATAATGAGAAAAATGAAAATAATGAGAAAAAAGAGAATGAGGAGAATAATGAGAATAAGGTGAATAAAGAATAAGGAGAATAATGAGAAAAAGGAGAAAAATGAGAAAAAGTAGAAAAAGGAGAATAAGGAGAAAAATGAGAATAAGGAGAATTAGGAGAATAATGAGAATAAGGAAAATAATGAGAAAAAGGAAAATAAGAAGAAAAAGTGGAATAAGGAGAATAAGGAGAAAAAGGAGAATAAGAAGAATAAAGATAATATGGAGAATAAGCAGAATAAGGACAATAAGGAGGATAAGGACAATAAGGACAATAAGGAGAATAAGGATAATAAGGACAATAATGAGTATAAGGTGAAAAGTAGAATAAGGAGAATAAGGAGTAAATGGAGTACAAGGAGAAAAATGAGAAAAAATAGAAAAAAGAGAAAAACGAATAATGGTAATAAGGATAAAAAGGAGAATAATAAGAATAAGGAGAATAAGGAGAAAAATGAGAATAAGGAGAAAATAGAGAATAAGGAGAAACGAGAAAAAGGAGATTTTGGAGAATAAGGAGAAAAAGGAGAAAAAGGAGAAAAATGAGAAAAGGAGAAAAAGGAGAAAAATGAGAAAAGGAGAAAAATAACAAAAAGGAGAATAATGAGAATTAGGAGAAGAAGGTGAATAAGGAGAAAAAAGAGAAAAAGTAGAAAAAGTAGAAAAAGTAGAAAAAAGAGAAAAATAAGAAAAAGTAGAAAAAGAAGAAAAAAGAGAAAAATGAGAATAATGAGAAAAATGAGAATAAGGAGAATAATGAGAAAAATGAGAAAAATCAGAAAAATGAGAATAACAGAAAAATGAGAATAAGAGAAAAAGGAGAATAAAGAGAAAGGAGAATAAAGAGAAAAATTAGATAAAGAGAGTAGAATAAAGAGAAAAAAGAGAATAAAGGGAAAAAAGAGAATAAGGAGAAAAATGAGAATTAGGAGAAAAAGAAGAAAATAGAATAAGGAGAATAATGAGAATAATGAGAATAAGGACAAAAAGGAGAATAAAGAGAAAATGGAGAAAAAGAATAATAAGGAGAATAAGGAGAATAAGGAGAATAAGCAGAAAAAGGAAAATAATGAGAATAAAGAGAATAAGGAGAACAAGGAGAATAAGGAGAATAAGGAGAATAAGGATAATGATAATTAGGAGAATAAGGAGAAAAAGGATAATAATGAGAAAAATGAAATGTAGAAAAAAGAGAAAAAGGAGAAAAATGAGAATGAGAAAAAGGAGAAAAAGGAGAATAAGGAGAAAAATGAGAATAAAGAGAAAAAGAGAAAAATGAGAAAAATGAGAATAAGGAGAATAAGGCGAAAATGAAGAATAAGGAGAATAAGGAGAATATTGAGAATAAGGACAATAAGGAGAATAATGAGAAAAAGGAGAATAAGAAGAAAAAGTGGAATAGGGAGAATAAGGAGAAATAGGAGAATAAGGAGAATAAGTATAATAAGGAGAATAAGCAGAATAATGACAATAAGGAGAAAAAGGACAATAAGGAGAATAAGGATAATAAGGACAATAAGGAGTATAAGGTGAAAAGTAGAATAAGGAGAATAAAGAGTAAATGGAGAACAAGGAGACAAATGAGAAAAAAGAAAAAAAAGAGAAAAACGAATAATGGTAATAAGGATAAAAAGGAGAATAATAAGAATAAGGAGAATAAGGAGAATAAGGAGAAAAATGAGAATATGGAGAAAAAGGAGAATAAGGAGAAACGAGAAAAAGGAGAATAAGGAGATTTTGGAGAATAAGGAGAAAAAAGAGAAAAAGGAGAAAAATGAGAAAAGGACAAAAAGGAGAAAAATGAGAAAAGGAGAAAAAAGACAAAAAGGAGAATAATGAGAATTAGGAGAAGAGGTGAATAAGGAGAATAATGAGAAAAAGGAGAAAAAGGAGAAAAAGTCGAAAAGGGAGAAAAAGAAGAAAAAAGAGAAAAAGGATAATAATGAGAAAAATGAGAATAAAGAAAAAAGGGAGAATAAGGAGAATAATGAGAAAAATGAGAAAAATGAGAAAAATGAGAAAAATGAGAATAAGAGAAAAAAGAGAATAAGGAGAAAAAGGAGAATAAAGAGAAAGGAGAATAAAGAGAAAGGAGAATAAATAGAAAAATGAGATAAAAAGAGTAGAATAAAGAGAAAAAAGAGAATAAAGGGAAAAAGGAGAATAAGGAGAAAAATGAGAATAATGAGAAAAAGAAGAAAGTAGAATAAGGAGAATAAGGAGAATAATGAGAATAAAGACAAAAAGGAGAATAAGGAGAAAAAGGAGAAAATGAAGAAAAATGATAATAAGGCGAATAAGGAGAATAAACAGAAAAAGGAAAATAAGGAGAATAAAGAGAATAAGGAGAACAAGGAGAAAGGAGAATAAGGAGAACAAGGAGAAAGGGAGAATAAGGAGAATAAGGAGAAAATGAGAATTAGGAGAATAAGGAGAAAAAGGATAATAAGGAGAAAAATGTAATGTAGAAAAAAGAGAAAAAGGAGAAAAATGAGAATGAGAAAAAAGAGAATAAATAGAATAAGGAGAAAAATGAGAATAAAAAGAAAAATGAAAAAAATGAGAAAAAGGAGAATAAGGAGAATAAGTAGAATAAGAAGAATAAAGAGAAAATGAAGAATAAGGAGAATTAGGAGAATAAGGAGAATAAGGTGAAAAAGGAGTATTAGGAGTATAAGAAGAAAAATTAGAAAAATGAGAATAAGGACAATAAGGAGAATAAGGTGAATAATAAATGAAAAAGTAGAATAAGGAGAATAATGAGAAAAATGAGAAAATGGAGAAAATGTAGAAAATGGAGAATAAGGAGAAAAAGGAGAATAAGGAGAATAAGTAGAATAAGAAGAATAAAGAGAAAATGAAGAATAAGGAGAATTAGGAGAATAAGGAGAATAAGGTGAAAAAGGAGTATTAGGAGTATAAGGAGAAAAATTAGAAAAATGAGAATAAGGACAATAAGGAGAATAAGGTGAATAATAAATGAAAAAGTAGAATAAGGAGAATAATGAGAAAAATGAGAAAATGGAGAAAATGTAGAAAATGGAGAATAAGGAGAAAAAGGAGAATAAGGAGAATAAGTAGAATAAGAAGAATAAAGAGAAAATGAAGAATAAGGAGAATTAGGAGAATAAGGAGAATAAGGTGAAAAAGGAGTATTAGGAGTATAAGGAGAAAAATTAGAAAAATGAGAATAAGGACAATAAGGAGAATAAGGTGAATAATAAATGAATAAGTAGAATTAGGAGAATAATGAGAAAAATGAGAAAATGGAGAAAATGTAGAAAATGGAGAATAAGGAGAAAAAGGAGAATAAGGAGAATTAGGAGAATAATGAGAATAAGGAGAATAAAGAGAATAAAGAGAAAAAAGAGAATAAGAAGAAAAAATGGAATAAGGAGAATTAGGAGAAAAAGGAGAATAAGGAGAATTAGCAGAATAAGGACAATAAGGAGGATAAGGACAATAATGTAAATATGGATAATAAGGACAATAAGGATAATAAGGACAATAAAGAGAATAAGGTGAAAAGTAGAATAAGGAGAATAAGGAGTAAATAGAGAACAATGAGAAAAATGAGAAAAATGAGAAAAATGAGAAAAAAGAGAAAAAAAAGAATAATGGTAATAAGGATAAAAAGGAGAATAATAAGAATAAGGAAAATAAGGAAAAAAAAAGATAATATGGAGAAAAACGACAAAAAGGAGAAAAAGGAGATTT
>JAREIK010007466.1:0-27824 GCA_029783825.1 Sapria himalayana | reverse complement strand
TTATGATTGCGACAAATATAATTGAAATAATTTATTTTTTAAAAAAATATATACGCTTATAAAGAAGTAAAAATTTAAAAATAAAAAATTATTATCCAATAATATTTTTTACTTTGATTATGAATGATTTGGGTTTTGTAAATATTTTTTAATTAATATTTCTTATTATTAATAGTTTATTAATTTAATTTTGATCATTATTATAATATCTATAATAAAATATTTATATGAATTTATATGATATATAATTATTAAAATTATTATAACTAAATATTGTATTCACATTCAAAAAAATTTAAATATTATTATATTTTCAAAGGTTATAACCTATCAAAATGACAAAAATTAAATTTTTTTTGTTATTTTATTGTTTAAATACAACCTATAAACCAGTAAATTCCTAAAAACATGAATCGCTAAATACCTATACTACAAAACCTCTAAATACTTAAACTATAAAATTGCTATACATTAATAATAAATCATAAATCTCATTTTAATTTTTTTTCAGTATAATTTTAAATTTTTATTTTAATTATTTATCAGTTTATTTTTATTGAAATATTAATTACAAAATAAATTATTAATGAGATAGATATAATTTAAATTAAACCGGTAGAGCCTAAATAATAAATTATAAATCTCATTTTTTTCATTATAATTTTAAATATTCATTTTAATTATTTATTTGTTTATTTTTATATAAATATTAATTAAAAAATAAATTATGAGTTAGTCAAATTTAATTTATGTAAATTATTTTAATTAAATAAATATAGATAAACTTTTTAAAATAAAAAAAATTACAAAACAAAAAATTATTATATAGTAATATATTTTGGTTTGCTTATATTAATTTATGATTAAAAATAATTTATGTAATTTATGTAAATTATTATATAATTTATAAATCATTTTATGTTTTGTAATTATATTTTAATTGATATCTATCTTATTAATAATAGATTATTAATTTAATTTTTGATCATTATTAGAATATTAATCACTAAAATTGTTTATATAGAATTTATATGATATATAAATATAATGATTTTTATAACTTAATATTGAATTCACTTTTGAAAAAAAATTAAAAATTATTATATTTTCCAAGGTTATAACCTTTGAAAATATCAAAAAATAATTAAAATAAATATTTTGTTATTTTATTTTTTAAATAAAACCTATAAACCACTAAATGCATACACAGTTAAATCAGGAAACTCCTAAAGCCCGTAATGCCTAAATACATAAACATTAAACTGCTATATACTACTTAATAATTAAGAAACTAATTTTTATTTCAATTTATTATAATTTTAAATATTCATTTTATTTATTTATTAGTTTATTTTTATATAAATTTTTATACAAGATAAATTATGATTGCGACAAATATAATTTAAATAATTATTTTTTAATAAAATAAATATATACGCTTATAAAAGAAGTAAAAATTTAAAATTTAAAATTAAAAATTATTATCCAATAATATTTTATACTTTATTTTTGAATCAATTTGGGTTTTGTAAATATTTTTTAATTAATATCTATCTTATTATTAATAGTTTTTTAATTTAATTTTTGATCATTATTATAATATCTATCAATAAAATTATTTCTATTGAATTTATATGATATATAATTATTAAAACTATTATAACTAAATATTGTATTTACATTTCAATAAATTTTAAATATTATTATATTTTGAAAGGTTATAACATATGAAAATGAATAAAAATTACAAATTTTTTTTAGTTATTTTATTGTTTAAATAAAACCAATAAACTACTAAATGCCTAAAAACATGAATCGCTAAACACCTATATGACAAAACCTGTAAATACTTAAACTTTTAAATTGCTATACATTAATAATAAATCATAAATCTCATTTTAATTTTTTTTCAGTATAATTTTAAATTTTTATTTTAATTATTTATCAGTTTATTTTTATAGAAATATTAATTACAAAATAAATTATTAGTGAGACAGATATAATTTAAATTAAACCGGTATACCCTAAATAATAAATAATAAATCTCATTTTTTTCATTATAATTTTAAATATTCATTTTAATTATTTATTTGTTTATTTTTATATAAATTTTAATTAAAAAATAAATTATGAGTTAGACAAATATACTTTATGTAAATTATTTTTAATCAAAAAAATATAGATAAACTTTTTAAAATAAAAAAAAATTACAAAACAAAAAATATAGTAATATATTTTGGTTTGCTTATGAATTATTTTTATGTTTTGTAATTATATTATAATTAATATCTATCTTATTAATAATAGATTATTAATTTATTTTTTGATCATTATTAGAATATTAATCACTAAAATTATTTATATTGAATTATATGATATATAAATATAATGATTTTTATAATTTAATATTGAATTACCTTTTGAAAAAAATTAAAAATTTTGAGATTTTCAATGGTTATAACCTTTGAAAATATCAAAAAATAAAAAAAAATAATTTTTATTTTATTTTTTAAATAAAACCTATAAACCACTAAATGCATACACAATTAAATCAGTATACTCCTAAACCCCGTAATACCTAAATACATAAACCATTAAACCACTATATAATACATAATAATTAATAAATCTAATTTTTATTTTTATTTATTATAATTTGAAATATTCATTTAATTATTTATTAGTTTATTTTTATAGAAATATATATTACAAAATAAATTATAAGTAAGACAAATATAATTTAAATAATTTATTTTTAATCAAAAAATATATATACGCTTATAAAAGAAGTAAATTTATTAACTTAATTATTGATCATTATTATAATAACTATCAATAAAATTGTTTATATTGAATTTATATGATGTATAATTATTAATAATATTATAACTAAATATTGTATTCACATTTCAGAAAATTTTAAATCTCAAAACTATTAAACTGGTATACATTAATAATAAATCATAAATCTCATTTTAATTTATATTTAGTATAATTTTAAATTTTTATTTTAATTATTTATTAGTTTATTTTTATAGAAATATTAATTACAAAATAAATTAATAGTGAGATAGATATAATTTAAATACTTAATATTTCATCAAAAAAAATATAAGCTTTTAAAAATAGTCACAATTTTAAAAACAAAAATTTATTATTTAGTAAAATATTTTATTTTGATTTTGTATCATTTTAGATTTTGCATTTATATTTTAATTAATATCATTCTTTTTAATAATAGTTTATTAATAATTTATTGATCATTATTATAATATATATCAATAAAATTATTTATATTGAGTTTACATTATATATAATTATTAATATTATTATAACTAAATAATATACTCTCATTTAAAAAAAATTAAAAATTATTATATTTTCAAAGGTTATAACATTCAAAAATTAAAAAAAAACAAAAATTAAATTTTTTGTTTTTTTATTCTTTAAATAAAAACTATAAATCACTTAAATCACTAAACACCAAAATACCTAAATACCTAAACCATTAAAACTATATATCCTGAATAATAAATAATTAATCTCACTTTTATTTGTATTCATTATAATTTTAAATATTCATTTTAATTATTTTTTAGTTTATTTTTATAGAATTATAAATTACAAAATATATTATGAGGAAGACAAATATAATTTTAATAATATACTTTTAAGAACAAAAAATATAAACTTATAAAAAGAAGCAAAACATCAAAGACATTATTATTTAGTAATTTATTTTAGTATGATTTTGAATAAATTTAGGTTTTGCAAATATATTTTAAATAATATCTATCTTATTTATAATAGTTTATTAATTAATTTTTTTCTCATTAATATAATATCTATCAATATAATTGTTTATATTGAAATTATATGATATATAATTATTATTATCATAACTAAATATAGTATTCACATTTAAAAAAATTTAAAAATTGTTATATTTTCAAAGGTTATAAGCTTAAAAATTGAGAAAAAATAACAAAAAATAAATTTTTTGTCATATCATTGTTTAAATAAAACTTATAAACTATTAAATACATAAACACATAAATCTCTAAACTCATAAACCCCGAAGCCCCTAAATACTTAAACATTTAAACTCGTAAACCTTAAATATAATTTAAATAATTTATTGAAATATTAATTAAAAAAAAATTATAAGTGATACAAATATAATTTAAATAATTTATTTTTTATCAAAAAAATATATAATCTTATAAAATGAGGCAAAAACTAAAAAACAAAATTATTATTTAGTAATAAATTTACTTTGATTTTTAATCATTTTAGTTTTTGTAATTAAATTTTAATTTATATCTATCATATTAATAATAGTTTATTAATTTATTTTTTGATAATTGATATAATATCTATCAATAATATTATTTATATTTAGTTTATATTATATATTATTATAATAATTATTATTACTAAATATTGTATTCACATTTTTAAAAAATTTTAAAATTATTAAAATTTCAAAGGTTATAACCTTTGAATATTTTAAAAAAAATCAAAAATAATTTATTTGTTATTTCATTGTTTAAATAAAACCAATATACCACTAATTGCCTATATACTTAAATGAATAACTTCTAAATCTCGAAAACCCTAAATAGATAATTTTTTTAATAAGATATATCCTAAATAATAAACAATAAATCCATTTTTATTTTTTTCATTATAATTTTAAATATTCATTTTAATTATTTATTTGTTTATTTATATATATATATATATTAATTACAAAATAAATTATGAATTAGACAATTATAATTTATATAAATTATTTTTCATCAAAAAAAAATACATACAAACTTATTAAAATAAAAAAAATAAAAAAAAATTATTATTTAATTATATATTTTGCTTTGCTTATGAATCATTATTGGTTTTGTAATTATATTTTAATTGATATCTATCTTATTAATAATAGATTATTAATTTATTTTTTGATCATTATTATAATATTTATCAATAAAATTGTTTATATTGAATTTATATGATATTTAAATATAATGATTATTATAACTAAATATTGAATTCAATTTTGAAAAAAATTTTAAAATTATCAAAATTTCAAAGGCTATAACCTTTGAAAATGTGAAAAAATAAAAAAAAATATTTTTTTTTGATATTTCATTGTTTAAATAAAACCTATAAACCACTAAATGCCTAAACACTTAAATCAATAACTCCTAAATCTCTAAAACCCTAAATAATAAATAATAATCCTTTAAAAACCGGTAACCCTAAATAAAAATAATAAAATAAATCTCAATATTATTTTTTTCATTATAATTTTAAATATTCATTTTAATTATTTATTTGTTTATTTTTATATAAATATTAATTACAAAAATAAATTATGAGTTAGACAAATATAATTTATATAAATTATTTTTCATCGAAAAATATAGATAAACTTATAAAAAGAAAAAAAAAACTAAAAAACTAAAATTTATTATATAGTAATATATTTTGCTCTACTTCTGAATCATTTTAGATTTTGTAATTATATTTTAATTGATATCTATCTTATTATTAATTGTTTATTAATTTATTTTTTGATCATTATTAGAATATTTATTAATAAAATTGTTTATATTGAATGTATATGATATATAAATATAATGATTATTATAACTAAATATTCAATTCACTTTTGAAAAAAATTTAAAAATTATTATATTTTCAAATGTTATAAACTTGGAAAATATGAAAAAATAACAAAAATAAATTTGTTGTTCTTTTATTTTTTAAATAAAACCTATAAACCACTAAATGCATATACAGTTATATCAGTAAACTTATAAACCCGGTAATCCCTAAATACATAAACCATTAAACCGGTATATACAACTTAATAATTAATAAATTGAACTTTTATTTCAATTTATTATTATTTTAAATATTCATTTTAATTATTTATTAGTTTATTTTTATAAAATTTTTATTGCAAAATAAATTATGTGTGCGACACATATAATTTAAATAATTTATTTTTAATCAAAAATTATATATACGCTTATAAAGGAAGTAAAAATTTAAAAATTAAAAATTTTTATCTAGTAATATATTTTACTTTAATTTTGAATCAATTTGTGTTTTGTAATTATTTTTTAATTAATATCTATTTTATTATTAATAGTTTATTAATTTAATTTTTGATCATTATTATAATATCTATCATTAAAATTATTTATATTGAATTTATATCAAATATAATTTATAATATTATTATAACTAAATTTTATATTCACATTTCAAAAAATTTTAAATATTAATTTATTTTTAAAGGTTATAACCTCTGAAAATCAGAAAATATCTAAAAAAAAATTTTTATTTTTATTTAATAAATAAAACATATAAACCACTAAATGCCTAAAAATATAAATTGATAAATTCCTAAACGACAAAACTTTTAAATAATCAAACCATTAAACCGGTATACCACATATAATAAATCATAAATCTCATTTTATATAGTATTTATTATAATTTTAAATATTCATTTTAATTAATTATTAGTTTATTTTTTATAGAAATATTAATTAAAAATAAATAATGAGATAGAAAAATATAATTTTAATAATTTATTTTTAATAAAACAAAAATATAACCTTATAAAAAGAATTAAAAATTTAAAAACAAAAAAGTATTATTTAGTAATATATTTTACTTTGATTTTCAATCATTATATATAGTTTTTGCAATTATATTTTAATTGCTATCAATCTTATTAATAAAAGTTTATTAATTTATTATTTGATCATTTTTATAATATATAACAAGAAAATTACTTATATTTAATTTAAATGTCTTATAATTATTAAGATTATTATAACTAAATATTATATTTACATTTGAAAAAAATTTAAAAATTATTATTTTTCAAAGGTTATAACCTTCAAAAATGATAAAAAATCACAAAATTAATTATTTTTTTATTTTTTTTATTTAAATAAAACTTATAAACCACTAAATGCCTAAACATTTAAATCTCTAGACTCCTAAACACCAAAAACCCCTAAATACTTAAACCATTAAACTTATATAACCTAAATAATAAATAATAAATCTCATTTTTATTTGTATTCACTATAATATTAAATATTCATTTTAATTATTTTTTAGTTTATTTTTATAGAAATATTAATTAGAAATTAAATAATGAGTGAGACATATACAATTTAAATAAATTATTTTTTATGAAAAAAAAATAACCTTATAAAAATAAACAAAATTTCAAAAATTTAAAATTTTATTTAGTAATATAATTTACTTTGAGTTTGAATTATTTTAGTTCATGCAAATATATTTTAATTAATATCTATCTTATTAATAATAGTTTATTATTTTATTTTTTGATCATTATTATAATATATATTAATACATTTTTTTATATTGAATTTACAACAAATATAATTTTTAAGATTATTATAACTAAGTATTGTATTCATATTTTATAACTAATAATATATTATTATATTTTTAAAGGTTATAACATTTGAAAAGCATGAAAATTCATAAAAATAAATTATTTGTTATTTCATTTATTAAATAAAACCTATAAATCAATAAATAAATCCTAAATGTGTAAACATATAAATCAATAAACTCATTAACCCCAAAACCACAAAAAACGTAAACAATTAAATAGTTATTCCCTAAATAATAAATAATAAATCTCATTTTTATTAGTATTCATTATAATTTTAAATATACATTTTAATTATTTATTAGTTTATTTTTATAGAAATAAAAATTAAAAAATAAATTATAAGTGAGACAAATATAATTTAAATATTTTATTTTTCATCAAAAAATATATAGGCTTATATATTTAAAATTAAAAATTTAAAAATTTTTAACAATTATTAAAATTAATATTTCATAAAATATTTCACTTTGATTTTGAATCATTTTAGGTTTTTAAAATATATTTTAAACAATATTTATCTTATTAATAATTGTTTATTACTTTTATATGATCATTATTATAATATATATCAATAAAATAGTTTATATTGAATTTATTTGATATATAATTATTATGATTATTATTAATTTATATTATATTCACTTTTGAAAAAAATTATAAATTATTATATTTTCAAAGTTTATAACATTGAAAAATGAGAAAAAAAGACAAAAATAATTTTTTTTATTTTATTTTTTATATAAAACCTATAAACCACTAAATGACTAAATTCTTAAATGACTAAAGTCCTAATCCCCGAAGCCCATAAATATGCAAAACATTAAATTACTATAGTCCAAATAATAAATCATAAATCTAATTTTATTAGTATTCATTATAATTTTAAATATTCATTTTAATTATTTATCATTTTATTTTTAAGGAATATTAATTACAAAATAAATTATTAGTGCGACATATATAGTTTAAATAATTTATTTTTCATTAAAAAATGCTAATAAAAAAAGGCAAATTTTTTTAAAAAAATAATTATTATTTATTAAAATATCTTATTTTGATTTTGAATCATTTTAGATTTTACAATTATATTTTAATTTATATGATTCTTATAAATACTAGTTTATTAATTTATTGATCATTATTATAATATGTATCAATAAAATTATTTATATTTAGTTTACATTATATATAATTATTAAGATTATTATAACTAAATATTATAGTCAAATTAAAAAAAAATTAAAATTATTATATTTTCAATGGTTATAACCTTCAAAAATTAAAAAAAAATAAAAAAATTAAATTTTTTTTCATTCTTTAAATAAAAACTATAAACCACTAAATACCTAAACACTTAAATCAATAACTCCTAAATCTCTAAATCCCTAAATAATAAATAATAATCCTTTTAAAACATTAACCCTAAATAATAAATAATAAATCTCAATATTATTTTATTCATTATAATTTAAAATATTCATTTTAATAATTTATTCGTTTATTTTTATATAAATATTAATTACAAAATAAATTATGAGTTAGACAAATATAATTTATATAAATTATTTTTTATCGAAAATTATAGATAAACTTATAAAAAGAATAAAAATTTAAAAACTAAAATATATTATATAGTAATATATTTTGCTCTCATGAATCATTTTAGATTTTGTAATTATATTTTAATTGATATCTATCTTATTAATAATTGTTTATTAATTTATTTTTTGATCATTATTAGAATATTTATCAATAAAATTATTTATAATGAATTTATATGATATATAAATATAATGATAATTATAACTAAATATTGAATTCACTTTTAAAAAAAATTTAATAATTATTATATTTCCAAAGGTTATAACCTTTGGAAATATAAAAAAATAATAAAAATAAATTTTATGTTATTTTATTTTTTAAATAAAACCTATAAACCACTAAATGCATAGACAGTTATATTAGTAAACTACTAAATCCCGTAATGCCTAAATATCATAAACCATTAAACCGCTATATACTACTTAATTAATAAATTGAATTTTTATTTCAATTTATTATTATTTTAAATATTCATTTTAATAATTTATTAGTTTATTTTTATAGAAATTTTTATTACAAAATAAATTATGAGTGCGACACATATAATTTAAATAATTTATTTTTAATCAAAAAATATATATACGCTAATAAAAGAAGTATAAAAGAAGTATTATTAAAAATTAAAAATTATTATCAACTAATATATTTTACTTAAATTTTGAATCCATTTGGGTTTTGAAAATATTTTTTAATTAATATCTATCTTATTATAAATAGTTTATTAATTTAAATTTTGATCATTATTATAATATATATCAATAAAATTGTTTATGTTTATTTTATATGATATAGAAGTATTAAAAATATTTTATGTAAATATTGTATTCAAATTTCAAAAAATTTTAAAAATTATTAAATTTTCAAAGGTTATAACATTTGAAAATGACAAAAAATTACAATTTTTTTTGTTATTTTATTGTTTAAATAAAACCTATAAATCACTAAATGCCTAAAAATATAAATCGCTAAACTCCTAAATGATAAAACCTCAAAATACCTAAACCATTAAACTGGTATACAATAATAATAAATCATAAATCTCATTTTAATTTTTATTCGGAATAATTTTAAATTTTTATTTTAATTATTTATTAATTTATTTTTAAAGAAATATTAATTACAAAATAAATTATTAGTGAGACATATATAATTTAAATTAAACCGGTATAACCAAAATAATAAATAATAAATTTCATTTTTTTTTTCATTATAATTTTTAATATTCATTTTAATTATTCATTTTTTATTTTTATATAAATATTAATTAAAAAATAAATTATGAGTTAGAAAAATATAATTTATGTAATTTATTTTTAATCAAAAAAATATAGATAAACTTTTTAAAATAAAATAATTTTCAAAACAAAAAATTATTATATAGTAATATATTGTGCTTTGCTTTTGAATCATTTTATGTTTTGTAATTATATTTTAATTGATATCTTTATTATTAATTTATTTTTTTATCATTATTAAAATATTTATCACTAAAATTGTTTATTTTGAAATATGATATATAAATATATTGATTATTATAACTAAATATTGAATTCACTTTTGAAAAAAATTTAAAAATAATTATATTTTCAAAGGTTATAACCTTTGAAAATATCAAAAATTAATAAAAATAAATGTTTTGTTATTTTATATTTTAAATAAAACCTATAAACCACTAAATACATTGACAATAAAATCAATAAACAACCCCGTAATACCTAAATACATAAACCATTAAACTACTATATAATACATAATAATTAATAAATCTAATTTTAATTTCTATATATTATAGTTTATATATTCATTTTAATTATTTATTAGTTTATTTTTATAGAAAAATTTATTATAAAATAAATTATGAGTGCGACAAATATAATTAAAATAATTTATTTTTAATCAAAAAATATATGTACGCCTATAAAAGAAGTAAAAATTTAAAAATTAAAAATTATTATCCAGTAATATATTTTACTTTAATTTTGAATCAATTTGGGTTTTGTAAATATCTTTTAATTACTATCTATCTTATTATTAATAGTTTATTAATTTAATTTTTAATCATTATTATAATATCTATCAATAAAACTTTTTATATTGAATTTATATGATATATAATTATTAATATTATTATAACTAAATATTATATTCACATTACATAAAATTTTAAATATTATTATATTTTCAAAGGTTATAACCTATGAAAATGAAATAAATTACAATTTTTTTTTGTTATTTTATTGATTAAATAAAACCAATAAACCACTAGATGCCTAAAAACCTAAATCGCTAAACTTTTAAAAGACAAAACCTCTAAATACTTAAACCATTAAACTAGTATAAATTAATAATGAATCATAAATATCATTTTAATTTTAATTCTGTATAATTTTAAATTTTTATTTTAATTAATTTTCAGTTTATTTTTATAGAAATTTTAATTACAAAATAAATTATTAGTGAGACAGATCTAATTTAAATTAGACCGGTATACCCTAAATAATAAATATTAAATCTCATTATTTTTACTTATAATTTTAAATATTCATTTTAATTATTTATTTGTTTATTTTTATAAAAATATTAATAACAAAATAATTTATGAGTTACACAAATATAATTTATGTAAATTATTTTTCATCAAAAAATTATAGATAAACTTTAAAAAAAAAATTCAAAATAAAAAATTATTATTTAGTAATATATTTTGCTTTGCTTTTGAATCATTTTAGGTTTTGTAATTATATTTTAAATGATATCTATCTTATTAATAATAGATTATTAAATTATTTTTTCGTCATTATTAGAATATTTATCAATAATAATGTTTATATTGAATTTATATGATATAGAAATATAATGATTATTATAACCTTTGAAAATGTGAAAGAATAAAAAAAATATTTTTTCTTTGTTATTCTATTGTTTAAATAAAACCTATATATCACTAAATGCCTAAGCACTTAAATCACTAAATTACAAAATTTCGATACCTCTATATAGATAATCCTTTAAATCAGTATACCCTAAATAATAATTAATAAATTTCATTTTTATTTATTTTCATTATAATTTTAAAAATTCATTTTGATTGTTTAGTTTTTTATTTTTATATATCTATTAATTAAAAAAATCAATTTTGAGTTAAAAATATAATTTATAAAATTTTTTTTTAATCAAAAAATTGATAAGCTTATAAAAAGAATAAAAATTTAAAAAAAAATAATTATAATTTAGTAATATATTTTGCTTTGATTTTGAATCTTTTTATGTTTTGATATTATATTTTAAGTAATATCGATCTTATTCATAATAGATTTTTAATTTATTTTTGATAATTATTAGAATATCTATCAATAAAATTGTTTATATTGAATTTATATGATATATAATTATTATGATTATTATAAATAAATATTGTATTCACTTTTAAAAAAAATTAAAAAATTAATATATTTTCAAAGGTTATAATCTTAAAAAATGAGAAAAAATAATAAAAATAAATTTTTAGTTATTTTATTTTTTAAATAAAACCTATATACCATTAAATGCTTACTTACTTAAATTAGTAAGCACATAAACCCCGAAACCCCTAAATACATAAAGATTTTAACATCTATATACTACTTAATAAATAATAAATCTCATTTTTTTTCTATTTATTTTAATTTTAAATATTCATTTTAATTATTTATAGTTTAATTTTTTAGAAAAATTAATTACAAAATAAATTTCGAGTGAGACAAATATTATTTAAATAATTTATTATTAATCAAAAAAAATATAAGCTTATAAAAAGAAGAAAAAATTTAAAAATTAAATATTATTATTTAGTAATATATTTTGATTTGATTTTGAATCATATTGTGTTATGTAAATATATTTTAATTAATATTTATATTATTAATAATAGTTTATTAATTTAATTTTTGATCATTATTATAATATCTATCATTAAAATTGTTTATATTGAATTTATATGATATATAATTAGTAAGATTAATATAATTATACATAGTATTCACATTTCAAAAAATTTTAAAAATTATTTTATTTTTAAAGGTTAACCTTTGAAAATCAGAAAAAATCTAAAAAAAAAATTATTTTTATTATATAAATAAAACCTATAAACCACTAAATACTTAAAAACATAAATTGATAAACTCCTAAATGACAAAACTCCTAAATAATCAAACCCATTAAACCAGGATAACACATATATTAAATCATAAATCTCATTTTAATTTGTATTCATTATAATTTTAAATATTCATTTTAATTTATATTAGTTTAATTTTTATAGAAATATTAATTACAAAATAAATAAAAAAGAGATAACTATAATTTTAATAATTTATTTTTAATCAAAAAAAATTATATGCTTATAAAAAGAAGTAAAAATTTAAAAACAAAAAATTATTATTTAGTAATATATTTTACTTTGATTTTAAATCATTATATATTGGTTTTGCAATTATATTTTTATTGCTATCAATCTTATTAATAATAGTTTTTTAATTTATTATTTGATCAATTTTATAATATCTAATAATAAAATTATTTATATTGAATTTAAATGTCTTATAATTATTAAGAATATTATAACTAAATATTAAATTTACTTTAGAAAAAAATTTAAAAATTATTATATTTTCAAAGGTTATAACCTTCAAAAATGATAAAAAATTACAAAAATAATTTTTTTTTATTATTTAAATAAAACTTATAAATCACTAAATGCCTAAACAATTTAATCTCTAGACTCCTAAACCCCAAAACCCCCTAAATACTTAAACCATTAAACCTATATAACCTAAATAATAAATAATAAATTTCATTTTTATTTGTATTCATTATAATTTTAAATATTCATTTTTATTATTTTTTAGTTTATTTTTATAGAAATATTAATTACAAAATAAATAATGAGCGAGACATATATAATTTAGATAAATTATTTTTTAAGAAAAAAAATATAAGCTTATAAAAATAAACAAAATTTCAAAAATTTAAAATTTTATTTAGTAATATAATTTGCTTTGATTTTGAATTATTTTGGGTTCTACAAATATATTTTAATTAATATCTATCTTATTAATAATAGTTTATTAATTTATTTTTTGATCATCACAATAATATATATTAATAAAATTTTTTATATTGAATTTAAATCAAATATATTTATTAAGATTATTATAATTAAGTATTGTATTAATATTTTAGAACTATTAAAAAATTATTATATTTTCTAAGGTCATAACCTTTGAAAATCATGAAAATTCATAAACATAAATTTTTTGTTATTTCATTGATTAAATAAAACCTATAAATCAATAAATAAAACCTAAATGTGTAACCATATAAATCAATAAACTCATTGACTCCAAAACCACAATAAACTTAAACCATTAAATAGCTATACCCTAAATAATAAATCATAAATCTCATTTATATTAGTATTCATTATAATTTTATATATACATTTTAATTATTTATTAGTTTATTTTTATAGAAATATTAATTAAAAAATAAATTAATAGTGAGACAACTATAATTTAAATAATTTATTTTTCATCAAAAAATATATAAGCTTATAAATGGATACAAAAATTTAAAAATTTAAAAATTTAAAATTAATATTTAGTAAAATATTTCACTCTGATTTTGAATCATTTTAGGTTTTGTAAATATATTTTAAGCAATATTTATCTTATTAATAATTGTTTATTAATCTTTTGTATGATCATGATTATAATATATATCAATATAATTGTTTATATTGAATTTACATGATATATAATTATTAAGATTATCATAACTAAATATAGTATTCACATTTAAAAAAAATTTTAAAATTGTTATAGTTTCAAAGGTTATATTAAATTTTTTGTTATTTTATTTTTTAAATAAAAGATATAAACCACTAAATGCTAGGGGTGCTCATGGGACGGGATGGGATGGGGATTACAAATCTCCAGTCCCTTCCCACCGTTCGGAGATTTTTTTTTGAAGATCCAGACCAGTCCCATAGGTTGAAAATATCAGGATGGGAAGGGACAAAGATAGGGGATTTTGGGTAGGATAAAATGGTTCCAGGACGGAATGGAGTTCGGACATTTTATTCAATTTATTTTTTTCAAACCGGCTAAGTTAGTTTATGTCGAAACCTTTTGTTGTACCATTTATCATTCCTTAGTTCTGTATCTTTCAAACTCAAATTGGGCCAATTTTGTTTTGTCAAATAGGCTGAATACCACAAATGAGTTCGATTACCTTGTCAAAAGCTTTGATGTGCAGAAAAGGATAGAAATGTTAAATAGGACTGAGTTGTGTGCTTAATTTGGTTTTTTGTTTTTTCACAAGTTGGCTTTGTTCAGCCGAGTGAACGTTAACCATAATAGCAATGCTACATTTTTTAAACAATTACTTAAAATATTAAGGAATAGTTAAAGATGACCATAAACATTGGTAGCGTCAATTACTACTTAAGTAATTGCTAAAATTAGGCAGCTTAATATAACAAAAAAAATACAACTAACAACAACCATGATAATAATCATTTCAAAGGTCCGTCCCAGAACAACAACGAAAATCCAAATACAATTAATTATCTCTTCTAAAACTCCTCCCTTTTCTTCCTCTACCGTAGAAGGACAACTAGAGATGAAAACATGTTAATCATGTAGACATAAATTTCTAAGATGAAAGAGTAATAAAAAAACAAAATATTCCCTCATAAAATTAAATACACTCATTCCTAATTTAGTTGGCCAACTATAGTTGGAAGAATATTTGGATCTTGTGACCCCTCTGAAAATTGTAATTTAACCATATTTATATTAAATTGAATGAATAACATAAGTAATAGTGAAATTAAAATTTATAAGATTTGTATACTAACCTGATTCATTATCATCAAGGTCTTGAACTAATTCTTCTATTTTATTAGGTTTGTTTGAGCTTCTCAACCTATCTTGTAGACATATGAGAACTTCAGCTGTAATAGGTGTTAAAGAACTCCTAAATTTATCTAAATTTCTCCCCCCAGTGCTAAATGTAGATTCGTAGGCCATAGTAGATGCTTGGATAGCAAATACATCTTTGCTACATTTTCCAAAGAAGGATACCTAACCTCATTTACCTTCCGCCAGTTTAGAAGATCAAAATCAATTCTATTTTTTTCAAGTTTGTCCTCCAAGTTCCTATTCAACTCTTCCAAAGCTACAACTTATTGTTCTTTCTTCAATTCAACAAAAAAATAATCATCAACATAAGTATCACTACCATCAAAGAAATCATCATTTTTCTTCAACACAATAGAAGATAAGTCATCTTCTTTTGATACATCTTCATTTAAATCTTTATAATCATCCATCATCTCATTTAAAGAATTAATAACATTTTCACCAAATTTTTAGCCAATTCCTCTCAATAATGCTAAGTGTACTTAACCTTGAGATATTTGAGCTTATATCTAGGATCCAATACTACTGCTACAAAAAGCATAATATTTGTTGACTGAAGAGAACCCAAATATTTGTTGAATTTATGCCTAATTTTCATACCCTGTTCAGATAGAGGTGTCAAATGGGCTAGCCCGGCCCGGCAGGGCATGCCATGGTTCGGCCGTGCCAGGGCCAGCCCTGCAAGGGAAAATACCATGCCCGGGCCCGTGTCGTGCCTGGCCCGTGCCATGCCGTGCCTGTGCCGTGCCGTGCCGTGCCTGACCTAGCACGGTTCGGCTCGTGGCACGGGTTTGTCCCGTGCCGGGTGTCCCCCGAGCCTGACCCCACGATTACCCCATGCCCCTCTCGCAAAACAAGACCGAGGGTCGGGTCTGATTGGACCCGACCCATGGTCCCACTCCCACGAGGCCCGAACCGATCCAGATCGCCCCCCAACAGGAAAAAAAAATTAATAAAAAATTAAATTTTTAGCCGGTGGATCTCGCCTCTAGCGGCTAAGGGGCAGAATCCAACGGCCCTCATGATTCTGCCCCCTAAAAAATTAAAAAAAATTCAAAAAAATAAAAATTTTTTTTTAAATTATTATCTTTAATATATAAATTTCACCCCCCTCTCTTTAACATATATGTTTTTCATAAATATAAATTCTCTCAAATCCTTCTATTTCTCTCTCAAAAATCATGCTTCTCTCTTTCGGGATTCGGTATTTCGGCATTCGGCTTGGATTTTTGGGAATCTCAAATTGAGTTTTGAACATTAGAGCTTGACTATGGTGCACCGTGCATGTGACCGACCTCACTGCTTTTTCCGAGTAATTTATTTTATGTTTTTTAACTTTCTCACTCTCTAGTTTCTCTCTCTAGACCAAAATTAGAAAAAATTAAAATCAGTCTTCTAGTTTCTATTAAACTATTCTTAAAAAGAAAAATCCTAAAAAATGACAAATACAACTGAAACATATTTAAATTTAGAAAATGAAAATATTACACAGAGGTTAGAGGCTGCTGAAACTTCGGTTTCTCCATTCGTCTCAACCCAACCTTCTAAAAAACAAAAAAAATAGGAGGACTTCTGTAGTTTGGACTCATTTTAATATAATAAAACAAAAAAAATGTTAGGGGTGAGGAACAAGAAATGGCATAGTACAAATAATATATGAGACTTTTAACATGTAAGAGTTTGTTTGGGACTGAGCACCTTAAGAGGCATGCCGAATAATGCACCAAAAAACATGGACCATTAGATCCAAGGCAAACCCAACATGGCACTACATTTTTTGAGACTGGATCGAGTACAGTCTCAAAGTTTACTCCCTTCATATAATCCAGCGAGTTGGGTAGGGACGGCATGGCCAGACTTATCACATTGATAGGTCTCTAGATCAGATTTTCGGAAGATCCAAGGGTAATGCGCATCATGGAGACATATTTTTAGCCTGCTTCTCGTAGGATTCCTAGATCCACATTTAGGAATGACATACTAAAGATATATAAGTTAGAAAAACAAAAAATTATTAATGAATTTATGGCATATAGTGGAGTGGTGTCGGTGACGTTCGATATCTGGACAAGTCACTATGAATCTTCTTATGGATGTCTCACCAGACACTATGTAGATTCAAACTGGACAATCAATAAAAAAATTTTAGGATTTTCTTAGATTCTTCATTCTCATGATGGCTCGGCCATTTTTGAGTGTATGATGAAAATCTTTAGGGAATATAAAATTCAAAATAAAATTTTTAGTGTCACCTTCGATAACGCATCTAATAATAGAGTAGCGATCAACATGTTTGTTAGGAATATTAGAGACGCATAATTAGGAGAGATCTATCATGTCGAATGCATGTATCATGTGATTAACCTGATTATTCAAGCGGGTATGAATGTGTGTTCCCCCATGTTGGATAATATACGTAATGCACTAAAATATATTCGCACTCCTCGTAGACAACAAGAGTTTGGTAGTCTCTGTTTATCTGCGAATCTTAAGAAGAAGAAATTCCAATCGGATGTGAGACATCGTTGGAATTACACGTACCTGCTGTTAGAATCATGTGTTGGATACGAATACGTGATATCCAACTACATCAATAGTAAGAGTGACAAACTTATTATTGACGACACTGACCAGGCTTCAAAAATTTCATTTATGAAATTCCTGAAGATTTTTTATGACACGACGAACATTTGTTCGTCGGTTTATACGCCCACTACTTGCATTTCACTCCGGTGCATATGCAACATTAGTAGCATGTTTAGGAAGTATCGAGCTGACCCAAGACTTAGCCATATGGTTGTAGAGATGGAAACCAAGCACTTGAAGTACTGGTCCACCGTTTCATCTCTTTATTGCCTCACTGCATGCATGGACCCTAGGGTTAAGGTGGAAGGTGTAGAAAACACCCTAGCTTACATTTCCTCATGCATGAAACTGGAAGAGCCACCTGAAGGGTTCATTCACGAGAAGTTGACTGACCTGTTCACATACTACGATACTAGGTATAGTGGTGGTGCTAGTGAGAGTGTGATTATGGACATTGATACCTTGTTCGGAGATGATGATTTTTCCATTCAGCTAGTGAGGTGGAAACGTAGGGGTGGACCATCACATAGGAGAAACCTTTATCGGTACTTAGATACCGATTACTACTCAATCCTATCACATTCTGATACTAAGAATCTTGATTTATTACAGTGGTGGAAATCATATGAGTCCACCTTTCCTGTGCTATCTAGGATGGCACGGGATCTACTGACTCCTTTGGTGTCGAGCGTAGCATCAGAGTCTTCTTTTTCATATTATAAATATATAATAATATACATATTCTAATATTATATATATATTTTAATAATTTATAAAAATTAAAAAAAATTAAAAAAATTTAAAAAAAAAAATTTATGGCCCTTATGGCCGGGCTGGGATAGGCTTTTTTAAACCGTGCACGGCACGAAACGGTTCTGTAACAGTGTCGTGCCAGGCCCGGAACGAAGGCACGCGGGCTCAAAAGAAACGGGCCAGCCCGGCCCATCTTGTTTGACACCTCTAATTTCAAACACCATTGTATCTCTACTATTTTCACAAAGCTCAATTTTTTTCAAAATTCGAATAATCTCAGGAAAATAAACACTATAGATTGAATATTATGAGCCAAAAATTTACAAGTTACCTCATAAAAAGTTTTCAATAAACGAGCCAAAATTTTGGCATTTGTTCTGTATCTCTCAGTTCGAATGTCTGAACCAAACTCCTTCAAAAACCTTTTGTCTTTGTCCTCCAACTTATCAAAATTTTTTTGATATTTTATATCAGTTAGTAGAATCAAATATATTGAATTCCCTCTTGTAGTACAATCTAATTGCAATGAAGATCCATATGTCAAGTTTGCTTCTTCAACACATAACTTAAACATATCTAATCTTTTAGGAATTCTCCTCACATATTTTACCACACCTCTAATTTTTTGAATAGCACCCTCAACTACTGCAATGCCATCTCTGACAATTAAGTTTAGGATATGAGCACAACATCTCATATGAAAATGCTCGCCTCTCAAAGGTACAACATTTTTCTTCACAATTCTTTTTTTCAATTGTTCAACTGCAACATCATTATTTGATGCATTATCAACAGTAATGAACATCAACTTTCTCAACCCCCATTCATTCATGCAAAACTCAATAGCATTTCTAATATTAACTCCAGAATGACATTTAATTACACAAAAGTTTAAAAGCCTTTTATGCATATTCCATTGAGAATCAATGAAATGAACAGTTAAACATATATAAGACAAATTTTGAATGCTAGTCCAAGTGTCGGTAGTCAATGAAACTCTACAACAATGAGATGATATGATATCAAATAATTTCTTCTTTTCCTTCACAAAGAAAGAAAAACAATCCCTCAACACAGAGTGCCTAGATGGAATTTAAAATTGAGGCACCCTACCTTCACAAAACTCCTTAAACTCATCCCTCTCAAAAAACAAAAAGGCAATTCATCTTTTATGATCATTTTCACCAAAGCCTCCCTAACAAGTTGTTGATCAAATTGCCAACAAGTTAATTTGTTATCCTCTGAACTAGTACCTTTAGTGAAACTAAACAAAGATTGTGACTTGTCTTTACCTTTGTAAGCTTCGATTAATTCTTTTTTGTGTGGAAATTTGCTACAAGTCTTTCTCAAGTATTTCCAGAAACCCGAAGTACCTTGATCACTTATTGCCAAGTATTCATTCCTACACCATATACAAGCTGCCCTACCAGTTTTATTTCCCTCTGAATCAACTAATATCTCATAAGTTTCTCAAACAGCAGCCTTATACTTTATATGAGCTTGAGGTTCAGATGTACCTTAACTTTCTTTTACAATTGGAATTGAAGAACCTGCCGTAACAATAAGAGAGTTCGTGAAAGGATGATGATTGGATTTACCAATACTTTGATCATTTGAAATGTGATCATCTTCAATTTATTATATTTTTCGTTTACCGCTGGATTGTGCCATCTGCATTGCCATTAATTAATCTGATATGTTAAGCATAAATACATATAAATATTTCAAACAGGCAAGCTCTACAAAACTGACTGTAACACATTCGGCCCACTCATTCGGCCCACTCATTCGACCCAACCACAACACCACAACCAATACTCAACAAAACTGACTGAGACACATAATAATAATAATTAATCACTCAATTCTCATCACAAAAATAAACCAAAAGGCTGGTGGCATCTGGGACATGGTGGAGGCAACCAGAAGTAAGACGGACATGGGCTGGACATAATTAAACAGGGCTGGAATGGCATGAGGTGGCATGGAACTCGTCGGGACAGTAATATGTGTGTCCGAATTGGATGGGTAGTAGCGGAATTGATGGCTTCTTTATGTTATATATATATATATATATATATTCCTAGTTCTAGTATAGGTTTTTTAGGACAGGATGGTTCTCGGGATGGATATTGCTTAAGATCTGGAAGCATCCCAGAAGAAAAAATACATGACAGAATGGGACGGGAAAAGTCAAAGTCAATGGATTTTCTCAGTCCTGATTCTTTCGGGACAAGACTTCAGGTCGGGTCGCTAATCTCTGAGTCCCATGAGCAGCCCTACTAAATGCATATAAAGTTAAATTAGTATATTCCTAAACCCCGTAATGCCTAAATACATAAACCATTAAACCGCTAAATACTTCTTAATAATTAAAAAATCTAATTTTTATTGCTATTTATTATATTTTTAAATATTCATTTTAATTATTTATTAGTATATTTATTTAGAAATATTTATTACAAAATAAATTATGAGTGGGACAAATATAATTTAAATAATATATTATTTATCTAATAAAATTATACGCTTATAAAAGTAGTATAAATTTTAAAAATAAAAATTATTATCAAGTAATATAAGTTACTTTAATTTTGAATTAATATGAGTTTTGTAAATATTTTTTAATTAATATCTATCTTAATATTAATAGTTTATAAATTTAATTTTTGATCATTATTATAATATCTATCAATAAAATTATTTATATTAAATTTATATGATAAATAATTATTAATATTATAATAACAAAATATTGTATTAAAATTTCAAAAAATTTTAAATATTATTATATTTTCAAATGTTATAACCTATGAAAATGATAAAAAATTATAGAAATTTTTTTTATTATTTTCTTTTTTTAAATAAAACCTATAAACCACTAAAAGCCTAAAAACATAAATCGCTAAACTCTTAACGACAAAACATATAAATACTTAACTCATTAAACTGGTATACATTAATATTAAATCATAAATCTCATTTTAATTTTTATTCTGTATAATTTTAAATTTTTATTTTAATTATTTATCAATTTATTTTATTGAAATTATAATTAAAAAATAAATAATTAGTGAGACAGATCTAATTTAAATTAAACCAGTATACCTAAATAATAAATAATAAATCTCATTTTTTTTCATTATAATTTTAAATAATTATTTTAATTATTTATTCGTTTATTTATAATTAAATATTAATTACAAAATAAATTGATTTGGACAAATATAATTTATATAAATTATTTTTCATAAAAAAATTATTGATAAAATTTTTAAAAGAAAAAAGAATTTCAAAACAAAAAATTATTATATAGTAATATATTTTGCTTTTCTTCTGAATCATTTTAGGTTTTGTAATTATATTTTAATTGATATCTATCTTATTAATAATAGATTATTAATTTACTTTTTGATCATTATTAGAATATTTATTAATAAAATTGCTTATATTGAATTTATATGATATATAAATATAATGATTATTATAACTAAATATTCTATTCACATTTAAAAAAAATTAAAAAATTATTATTTATTCAAAGGTAATAGCCTTTGAAAATATCAAAAAATAATAAAAATAAATTTTTTATTATTTTATATTTCTTTTAATAAAACCTATAAACCACTAAATGCATACACAGTTAAATCACTAAACTCCAAAACCTCATATTGCCTAAATACATAAACCATTAAATAGCTATATACTACTTAATAATTAATAAATCTAATTTTTATTTCTATTTATTATAATTTTAAATACTCATTTTAATTATTTATTAGTTTATTTGTATAGAAATATTTATTATAAATTAAATTATGATTGTGACATATATATTTTAATTAATTTATTTTTAATCAAAAAATATATATGCTTATAAAAGAAGTAAAAATTTAAAAATTAAAAATTATTATCCTGTAATATATTTTACTTTAATTTTGAATCAATTTGGGTTTTGTAATTATTTTTTAATTAATATCAATCTTTTTATTAATAGTTTATTAATTTAAAATTTGATCATTATTATATTATCTATCAATAAAATTTATTATATTGAATTTATATGATATATAATTATTAATATTATCATAACTAAATATTGTATTCACATTTCAAAAAATTTTAAATATTATTATATTTTCAAAGGTTATAACCTATGAAAATGAGAAAAAGTTACAAATTTTTCTTTGTTATTTTATTGTTTAAATAAAACCTATAAGCCACTAAATGCCTAAAAACATAAATTACTAAACTCCTAAACGACAAAACTCTTAAATACGTAAACTATTAAACAGATGTACTTTAATAAAAAATCATAAATCTCAATTTAAATTTTATTAAGTATAATTTTTAATTATTATTTTAATTATTTATAAGTTTATTTTTATAGAAATATTAATTACAAAATAAATTATTAGTGAGACAGATATAATTTAAATAATTTATTTTTCATCAAAAAAATTATATATCCATATAAAAAAGAAGGCAAAATTTTAATAACAAAATTTTATTATTTAGTAATATATTTTATTTTTATTTTGAATCATTTTAGATTTTGCAATTATATTATAATTTATATCATTCTTATTAATAATAGTTCATTAATTTTTTATTGATCATTATTATAATATCTATTAATAAAATTATTTATATTGAGTTTATATTATATATAATTATTAAGATTATTATTACTGAATAATATATTCACATTTAAAAAAATTAAAAAGTATTATAATTTCAAAGGTTATAACCTTCAAAAATTAAAAAAAAATCAAAAAATTAAAATTTATTTTTCATTCTTTAATGAAAAACTATAAATCACTTAAGGCCTAAACACTTAAATCACTAAACCCCAAAACGCATAAATACTTAAACCATTAAACTAGTATATCCTCAATAATAAATAATAAATCTCAATTTTATTTGTATTCATTATAATTTTAAATATTCATTTTAATCATTTATTAGTTTATTTTTATAGAATTAAAAATTAAAAATAAATTATGAGGAAGACAAATATAAATTAAATAATTTACTTTTAATAACAAAAAATATAAACTTATAAAAAGAAGCAAAATATCAAAGAAAGTATTATTTTGTAATATATTTTACTTTGATTTTGAATAAATTTATGTTTTTCAAATATATTTAAAATAATATCTATCTCATTAATAATAGTTTATTAATTTATTTTTTGATCATTAATATAATATATTTCAATATAATTGTTTAGATTGAATTTACATGATATATAATTATTAAGATTATCATAACTAAATATAGTATTAACATATAAAAAAAATTTTAAAATTGTTATTGTTTCAAAAGTTATATCCTTCAAAAATGAGAACAAATAACAAAAAAAAATATTTTGTTATTTTATTTTTTAAATAAAACTTATAAACTACTACTGCCTAAACACTTAAATCACTAAATTCTTAAATCCCGAAACTCCTAAATATATAATCTTTTAAACCTATATATTTTATCTTTTTAATAATAGTTTTATTTAATATCTATATTATTAATATATTTTACTTTGATATTGAATCAAATTAGGTTTTGCAAATAATTTTATTTAATATCTATCTTATTTATAATAGTTTATTAATTTTTTTTATAATCGTCATCATAATATCTATAAAAAAATTATTTATATTGAATTTACATAATATATAATTATTTAGATTATTATAACAATATAATATTTTATAATTTTATAAAATTTAAAAATTATTAAGTTTTCAAATGTTATAACCTTTGAAAATAAGAAAAAATAAAAAAAAAGATTTTTTATTATTAGATTTTTTAAATAAAATCTATAAACCACAAAATACCTAAATTCTTAGTGACTAAACTCCTAAACCCCGAAGCCCATAAATACATAAGCCTTTAAATTAGTATACTCTAAATAATAAATAATAAATCTCATTTTTCTTAGTATTCATTATAATTTTAAATATTCATTTTAATTATTTATCAGTTTATTTTTATAGAAATACTAATACAAAATAAATAATTAGTGAGATAGATATAATATAAATAATTTATTTTTCATCAAAAAAATATAAGATCATAAAAAAGACGAAATTTTTAAAACAAATATTATTATTTAGTAATTTATTTTAATTTAATTTTGAATAATTTTAGATTTTGCAATTATATTTTAATTTATATCATTCTAATTAATAATAGTTTATTAATTTATTTATTGATCATTATTATAATATCTATTAATAAATTTATTTAATTGATTTTACATTATATATAGTTAACAAGATTATTATAACTAAATATTATATTCACATTTTAAAGAAAAATTAAAATTTTTATATTTTCAAAGGTTTTAACCATCAAAAATTAGATAAAATAACTTAAGGCATAAACACTTAAATGACTAAAGCCCAAAACACTTAAATACTTAAACCATTAAACCTGTATATCCTGAATAATAAATAATAAATCTCAATTTTATTTGTATTCATTATAATTTTAAATATTTATTTTAATTATTTATTAGTTTATTTTTATAGAATTATAAATTACAAAATAAATTATGATGATGACAAATATAATTTAAATAATTTATTGTTAATTACAAAAATATAAACTTATAAAAAAGCAAAATATTAAAAAAATCATTATTTAGTAATATATATTTTGATTTTGAATAAATTTAGATTTTGCAACTATATTTTAAATAATATCTATCTTATTAATAATAGTATATTAATATATTTATTGATCATTATTATAATATCTAGCAATGTGATTATTTATATTGAATTTAAATGACTTATATTTATTAAGATTATTATAACTAAATATTATAATTACATTTGAAAAAAATTAAGAAATTTTTATATTTTCAAAGGTTATAACCTTCAAAAATTAGAAAAAAAAATAAAAATAAATTTTTTGTTATATCATTGTTTAAATAAAACGTATAGACCACTAAATGACTAAACACTTAAATCTATAAACTCTTAAACACAAAAGCCCCTAAATACTTAAAACTTTAAACTCGTAAACCTTAAATATAATTTAAATAATTTATTTTTCATCAAAAAAAATATTAGCTTATAAAAATAAGCAAAAACTATAAAACAAGAATTATTATTTGGTAATAAATTTTACTTTGATTTTGAATAATTTTAGGTTTTGCAATTATATTTTAATTTAAATCTATCATATTAATAATAGCTTATTAATTTATGTATTGATAATTGATATCATATCTATCAATAAAATTGTTTATATTTAGTTTATATTATATATAATTATAATGATTCTTATTACTAAATATTGTATTCACATATTTAAAAAAATTTAAAAATAATATTATTTTCAAAGGTTATAACCTTTGAAAATGTGAGCTAATATAAAAAATAATTTTTTTGTTATTTCATTATTTAAATAAATCCCATAAACTACTAAATGCATAAACACTTAAGTCAATAACTTCGAAATCTCAAAAACCATAAATAAAAAATCCTTTTAAACTGGTATATCCTAAATAATAAATAATAAATCTCAAAATTATTTTTTTCATTATAATTTAAAATGTTCATTTTAATTATTTTTTCATTT
The DNA here is from genome assembly GCA_029783825.1 of Sapria himalayana. NCBI lineage: Eukaryota > Viridiplantae > Streptophyta > Magnoliopsida > Malpighiales > Rafflesiaceae > Sapria > Sapria himalayana. The sequence goes on along the minus strand of JAREIK010007466.1, from coordinate 881 downwards.
AGTTTTATTAAAAATTAATTACAATATAAATTGTGAGTTAGACAAATATAATTTATAAAAATTATTTTTCATCAAAAAATATAGATAAACTTATAAAAAGAATAAAAAATTTCAAATCAAAAATTTATTATATACTAATATATTTTACTTTCCTTCTGAATCATTTTAGGTTTCGTAATTATATTTTAATTGATATCTATCTTATTAATAATAGATTATTAATTTATTTTTTGATCATTATTATAATATTTATCAATAAAATTATTTATATTGAATTTATATGAAATATAAATATAATGATTATTATAACTAAATATTGAATTCACTTTTGAAAAAAATTTAAACATTATTATATTTTCAAATGTTATAACATTTGAAAATATCAAAAAATAATAAAAATAAATTTTTTATTTATTTATTTTTTATATAAAATCTATAACCATTAAATGCATACACAGTTAAATTAGTAAACTCCTAAACCTCATAATGACTAAATACATAAACCATTAAACCACTATATACTATTTAATAATTAATAAATCTAATTTGTATTTCTATTTTTTATAATTTTAAATATTTATTTTAAATATTTTTTAGTTTATTTCTATAGAAATATTTATTACAAAATAAATTGAGTGCGAGAAATATAATTTAAATAATTTTTATATCAATAAAACTATTTATGCTTATATAATAAGTAAAAATTTAAAAATTAAAAATTATTATTAAGTAATATATTTTACTTTAATTTTGAATCAATTTGGGTTTTATAAATATTTTTTAATTAATATCTATCTTATTATTAATAGTTTATTAATAATATTTTTGATCATTATTATAATATCTATAAATAAAATTATTTAAATTGAATTTATATGATA
>JAREIK010007465.1:0-42578 GCA_029783825.1 Sapria himalayana | reverse complement strand
TATAGTGGAAGAATATTTGGATCTTGAGACCCCTCTAAAAATTGTAATTGAACCATTATTTTATTTAATTGAATGAATAAAATAAGTAAAAGTGAAATTAAAATTTACAAGATTTGTATACTAACCTGATTCATTATCATCAAGGTCTTGAACTAATTCTTCAATTTCAATAGGTTTGTTTGAGATTCTCAACCAATCTTGTAGACATATGAGGACTTCAGCTGTATTACGTGTTAAAGAACTCCTAAATTTATCTAAAGTTCTCCCCCTAGTGCTAAATGTAGATCATAGTCCATAGTAGATACTTGGATAGCAAATACATCCCTTTACATTTTCCAAGAAGGATACCTACTCATTTACCTTCCACCAGTTTAGAAGATCAAAATCAATTCTATTTATTTTCAAGTTTGTCCTCCAAGTACCTATCCAACTCTTCCAAAGCTACAACTTCTTGTTATTTCTCCAATTCAAAAAAAAATCATCAACATAAGTATCACTACCATCAACAAAATCATCATTTTTCTTCAACACAATAGAAGAGAAATCATCTTCTTTTGATTCATCTTCATTTAAATCATTATAATCATACATCATCTCATTTAAAGCATTTATAACATTTTTCACCAAATTTTTAGCCAATTCCTCTCCATAATGCTAAGTGTATTTAACCTTGAGATATTTAACTTATATCTAGGATCCAATACTACAACTACAAAAAGCATAATATTTGTTGACTAAAGAGAACCTCAATATTTGTTGAATTTATGCTTCATTTTCATATCCATTTCTGAAACCATTGTATCTCTACTATTTTCAGAAAGCTCAATTTTTTAAAATTCAAATACTAAGGAAAATATACACTAGAAGTAGAATATTATGAGCCAGAAAATTTACAAGTTACCTTATAAAAAGTTTTCAGGAAACGAGCAAAATTTTGGAATTTGTTCAATCTCTCTCAGTTGGAACGTTTGAACCAAACTCCTTCAAAGAGCTTTTGTCTTTGTCCTCCAACTTATCAAATTATTTTTGATATTTTATATCAGTTTTTAGCATCAATAAGTTGAATTCCATCTTGTAGGAAATCTAATTGCAATGAAGATTTATATGTCAAGTTTGCTTTCTTCAACACATAACTTAAACATATCTAATCTTTTAGGACTGCTCCTCACATATTTCACCACACCTCTAATTTTTTTGAATAGCACCCTCAACTACTGCAATGCCATCTCTGACAATTAAGTATAGAATGTGAGCACAACATCTCATATGAAAATGCTCGCCTCTCAAAGGTACAACACTTTCTTCACAAGACTTTTTTCTATGTTCAACTGCAACATCATTATTTGATGCATTGTCAATAGTAATACACTTCATCTTCTCAAACCTCATTATTCATGCAAAACTCAATAGCATTTATAATAACTACTCTAGAATGAATTTAATTACACAAAAGTTAAAAAGCCTTTTATTCATATTCCATGAGAAGCAATGAAAGAACAGTCAAATTATATAAGATAAATTTTGAATACTAGTCAAAGTGTCGGTAGTCAATGAACTCTACAACATGAGATGATATGCTATCTAAATAATTTTTCTTTTCCTTCACAAATAAAGAAAAACAATTCCTCAGTAGTAGAGTGCCTAGATGGAATTTAAATTGAGGTACACTAACTTCCAAAACTCCTTAAACTCATCCCTCTCACAAAAAAAAAGGCAATTCATCTTTTATGATCATTTCACCAAAGCCTCCTACTATTGTTGTGACAACTTTCCAACAAGTTAATTTGTTATCTTCTGAACTAGTACCGCTTAAGTGAAATTCAACAAAGGTTGTGACTTGTCTTTACCTTTGTGAGCTTCTATTAATTATTTTTTGATTGGAAATTTCTTACAAGTCTCACTCAAGTATTTCCATAAACCTGAAGTACCTTCATCACTTTTTGGAAAATATTATTTCTTACAGCATATACAAGCTGCCCTACCAGTTTCATTTCCCTCTGAATCAACTAATATCTCATAAGTTTCCCAAACAGCAGACTTATACATTTTATGAGCTTGAGGTTCAGATGTACCTTGACTTTATTTTACAATTGGAATTGAAGAACCTACCAGTTAAATAATATATTATTTATCTAATAAAAATATATGCTTATAAAATAAGTATAAATTTAAAAATTAAAAATTATTATCAAGTAATATAAGTTACTTTAATTTTGAATCAATTTGGGTTTTGTAAATATTTTATAATTAATATCTATCTTAATATGAATAGTTTATAAATTTAATTTTTGATCATTATTATAATATCTATCAATAAAATTATTTATATTAAATTTATATGATATATAATTATTAATATTATATATCAAAATATTGTATTAAAATTTCAAAAAAATTTTAAATATTATTATATTTTCAAATGTTATAAACTATGAAAATGATTATAAATTATAAAAATTTTTTTTTGTTATTTTATTTTTTATATAAAACCTATAAACCACTAAAAGCATAAAAACAAAATTGCCAAACTCCTAATGACAAAACCTCTAAATACTTAAATCATTAAACTACCTTAATAACAAATCATAAATCTCATTTTAATTTTAATTTAGTATAATTTTAAATTTTTATTTTAATTATTTATGAATTTATTTTATAGAAATATTAATTAGAAAATAAATTATTAGTGAGATAAAAATAATTTTAATTAAACCGATATCCCTAAATAATAAATAATAAATAATAAATAATAAATCTTTTTTTTTTCATTATAATTTTAACTATTCATTTTAATTATTTATTTGTTTATTTATATATAAATATTAATTACAAAATAAATTGAGTTAGACAAATATAATTTTTATAAATTATTTTTCATCAAAAAATTATTGATAAAATTTTTTTAAAAAAAATTTCAAAACAAAAAATTATTATATAGTAATATATTTTGCTTTTCTTCTGAATCATTTTAGGTTTTGTAATTATATTTTAATTGATATCTCTCTTATTAATAATAAATTATTATTTATTTTTTGATCATTATTAGAATATTTATCAATAAAATTATTTATATTGAATTTATATGATATATAAATATATTGATTATTATAACTAATTATTGTATTCGCATTTAAAAAAAATTTAAAAAATTATTATATTTTCAAAGGTTATAACCTTTGAAAATATCAAAAAATAATAAAAATAAATTTTTTATTATTATATTTTTTTAATAAAACTTATAAACCACTAAATGCATACACAAAAATATCAGTAAACTTCTAAACCTCCAAATGCATAAATACATAAACCATTAAACCGCTATATACTACTTAATAATTAATAAATCTAATTTTTATTTCTATTTATTATAATTTTAAATATTCATTTTAATTATTTATTAGTTTATTTTTATAGAAATATTTATTATAAAATAAATTATGAGTGCGACAAATATAATTTAAATAATTTATTTTTAATCTTGAAAAATATATACGCTTATAAGAGAAATCAAAATTTAAAAATTTAAAATTATTATCCAGTAATATATTTTACTTTAATTTTGAATCAATTTGGGTTTTGTAAATATTTTTTAATTAATATCAATCTTTTTATTAATAGTTTATTAATTTAAATTTGATCATTATTATATTATCTATCAATAAAATTATTTTTATTAAATTTATATGATATATAATTATTAAAATTATTATAACTAAATATTGTATTCACATTTCAAAAAATGTTAAATATTATTATATTTTCAAAGGTTATAACTATTACAAATTATAAATTTTTAAGTACTCCTATGAAAATGAGAAATAATTACAACTTTTTTTTTGTTATTCTTTTGTTTAAATAAACCCTATTAACAACTAAATGCCTAAAAACATAATTTGCTAAACTCCTAAACGACAAAAACTTTAAATACTTAAACTATTAAACAGGTGTATATTAATAAAAAATCATAAATCTCAATTTAATTTTTATAAAGTATAATTTTAAATTTTTATTTTAATGATTTATCAGTTTATTTTTATAGAAATATTAAATACAAAATAAATTATTAGTGAGACAGATCTAATTTAAATAATTTATTTTTTCATCAAAAAAAATAAATTTATTATAAAAAGAGGCAAAATTTTAAAAACTAAAATTAATTATTTAGTAATATATTTTATTTTTTTTTAAAATCTTTATAGATTTTGCAATTATATTTTGATATATATCATTCTTATTAATAATAGTTTATTAATTTTTTATTGATAATTATTATAATATCTATTAATAAAATTATTTATATTGAGTTTACATTATATATAATTATTAAGATTTTTATTACTGAATATTATATTTATATTTAAAAAAAAATTAAAAATTATTATAATTTCAAAGGTTATAACCTTCAAAATTTTAAAAAAATCAAAAAATTTAATTTTTTATTTTTTCATTCGTTAAATAAAAACTATAAATCTCTAAAGGCCTAAACACTTAAATCACTAAACACCAGAACACCTAAATACATAAACTATTAAACTAGTATATCCTGATAAAGAAAGAATAAATCTCTATTTTATTTGTATTCATTATAATTTTAAATATTCATTTTAATTATTTATTAGTTTATTTATATAGAATTATAAATTAAAAATAAATTATGAGGAAGTCAAATATAATTTAAATAATTTACTTTTAATAACAAAAAATATAAACTTATAAAAAGAAGCAAAACATCAAAGAAAGTATTATTTTGTAATATATTTACTTTGATTTTGAATAAATTTATGTTTTGTAAATATATTTAAAATAATATCTATCTTATTAATAATAGTTTATTAATTTATTTTATGATCATTAATATAATATATTTCAATATAATTTTTTATATTTAATTTACATGATATATAATTATTAAGATTATCTTAACTATATATAGTATTCTCATATAAAAAACATCTAAAAATTGTTATATTTTGAAACTTCTTAACCTTGAAAAATGAGAAAAAATAACAAAAATAATTTTTTTTGTTATATCATTGTTTAATTAAAACATATAAAACATTAAATGCCTAAATACATAAATATCTAAACTTCTAAACCCCGAAGCCCCTAAATACCTAAACCTTTAAACTTGTAAACCGTAAATATAATTTAAATAATTTATAAAAATATTAATTACAAAATAAATTATGAGTGATACAAATATAATTTAAATAATATATTTTTCATCAAAAAAACATATAAGCATATAAAATGATGCAAAAACTAAAAAATAATTATTATTTAGTAATAAATTTTACTTTGATTTTGAATCATTTTAGGTTTTTTAAATTATATTTTAATTTATATCTATCATATTAATAATAGTTTATTAATTTATTTTTTGATAATTGATATAATATCAATCAATAACATTGTTTATATTTAGTTTTTATTATATAGAATTATAATATTTATTATTACTAAATATTGTATTCACATTTTTATAATAATTTAAAATTATTATATTTTCAAATTTTATAACTTTTGAAATTTTCAAAACATATCAAAAAGAAATTTTTTGTTATTTCATTATTTGAATAAAACCTATAAACCATTAAATTCCTAAATACTTAAATCAATAACTTCTAAATCTCGAAAACCCTAAATAGATAAATTTTTTAAAAGTGTATATCCTAAATAATAAATAATAAATCTCATTTTTAATTTTTTCATTATAATTTTAAATATTCATTTTAATTATTTATTTGTTTATTTTTATATAAATATTAATTACAAAATAAATTATAAGTTATACAAATATAATTTATATAAATTATTTTTCAACAAAAAAATATAGATAAACTTAATAAAAGAAGAAAAAAATAAAAAACAAAAAATATTATATAGTAATATATTTTGATTTGTTTCTGAATCATTTTAGGTTTTGTAATTATATTCTAATTGTTATCTAACTTATTAATAATAGATTATTAATTTCTTTTTTGATCATTATTAGAATATTTATCAATAAAAATGTTTATATTGAATTTATATGATATATAAATTTAATAATTATTATAACTAAATATTGTATTCACATTTGAAAAAAAATTTAAAATTTTTATATTTTCAAAGATTATAACCTTTGAACATGTGAAAAAATAAAAAAAAAATATTTTTTCTTGTTATTTCATTGTTTAAATAAAACCTATAAATCACTAAATGCCTAAATACTTAAATCACTATACTACAAAATTTCCATACCCCTATATAGACAATCCTTTAAACCAGTATATCCTAAATAATAATTAAGACATCTCATTTTTATTTTTTTTCATATAATTTTAAAAATTCATTTTGATTTTTAAGTTTTTTATTTATATAATATATTAATTATAAAATAAATTATGAGTTAAAAATATAATTTATAAAAATTATATTTCATCAAAAAATTGATAAGCTTATAAAAAGAATAAAAATTTAAAAACAAATAATTATTATTAAGTAATATATTTTGCTTTGCTTTTGAATCATTTTAGCTTTTGATATTATATTTTAAGAAATATCAATCTTATTAATAATAGATTTTTAATTTATTTTTTGATAATTATTAGAATATCTATCAATAAAATTATTTATATTGTATTTAAATGATATATAATTATTATAATTATTATAAATAAATATTTATTCACTTTTAAAAAAAATTTAAAAATTATTATATTTTCAAAGGTTATAACCTATGAAAATATCAAAAAATTTTAAAAATTATTTTTTAAAAAATAAAAACAATAAACCACTTAATGCATACACAGTTAAATCAGTAAACTTTTAAACCCCGTAATGCCTAACTACATAAACAATTAAACTGTTATATAATACATAATAATTAATAAATCTAATTTTTATTTTTATTTATTATAATTTTAAATATTCATTTTAATTATTTCTTAGTTTATTTTTATAGAAATATTTATCACAAAATAAATTATGTGTGCGACAGATATAATTTAATTATTTTATTTTTAATCAAAAAATATATATATATATATATAAAGGTATAAAAGAAGTAAAATTTAAAATTTAAAAATTATTATGCAATAATTTATTTTACTTTAATTTTTAATCAATTTGGGTTTTCTAAATATTATTTAATTAATATCTATCTTATTATTAATTGTTTATTAATTTAATTTTTGATCATTATTATAATATCCATCAATAAAATTATTTATATTGAATTTATATTATATAATAAATAATATTATTATAACTAAATATTGTATTCCCATATCAGAAAATCTTAAATTTTATTATATTTTCAGATGTTATAACCCCTGAAAATGAGAAAATGTTACAATTTTTTTTGTTATTTTATTGTTAAATAAAACCTATAAAATACTAAATGCCTAATAACATAAATCTCTAAACTCCTAAAAGTCAAAACAATTAAACTGGTATACATTAATAATAAATCATAAATCTCATTTTAATTTTTATTAAGTATAATTTATTATTTTTATTTTAATTATTTATCAGTTTATTTTATAGAAATATTAATTACAAAATAAATTATTAGTGAGACATATCTAATTTAAATCAAAATAGTATCCCTAAATAATAAATAATAATTCTGATTTTTTTTAATTATAATTTTAAAAATTATTTTAATTATTTGTTTGTTTATTTATATATTAATATAAATTACAAAATAAATTGAGCTAGACAAAAATAATTTATATAAATTATTTTTCATCAAAAAATTATAGATAAACTTTTTAAAAGAAAAAAATATTCAAAACAAAAAATTATTATATAGTAATATATTTTGCTTGGCTTCTGAATCGTTTTAGGTTTTGTAATTATATTTTTATTGATATCTATCTTATTAATAATAGATTATTAATTTATTTTTTGCTCATTATTAGAATATTTATCAATAAAAATATTTATATTGAATTTATATCATATATAAATTTAATAATTATTATAACTAAATATTGTATTCACTTTCGAAAAAAGTTTTAAAATTTTTATATTTTCAAAGATTTTAACTATTGAACATGTTAAAAAATAAAAAAAAATATTTTTTTTGTTATTTCATTGTTTAAATAAAACCTATAAATCACTAAATCCCTACACACTTAAATCACTAAACTACAAAATCTCAATACGCCTATATAGATAATCCTTTAAACCGGTATACCCTAAATAAAAATTAATAAATCTCATTTTTATTTGTTTTCATTATAATTTAAAAAATTCATTTCGATTATTAATTTTTTTTATATAATTATATTAATTATAAAATAAATTATGAGTTAAAAATATAATTTATAAAAATTATATTTCATCAAAAAATTGTTAAGCTTATAAAAAGAATAAAAATTTAAAAACAAATAATTATTATTAAGTAATATATTTTGCTTTGCTTTTGAATCATTTTAGCTTTTGATATTATATTTTAAGAAATATCAATCTTATTAATAATAGATTTTTAATTTATTTTTTGATAATTATTAGAATATCTATCAATAAAATTATTTATATTGTATTTATATGATATATAATTATTATAATTATTATAAATAAATATTTATTCACTTTTAAAAAAAATTTAAAAATTATTATATTTTCAAAGGTTATAATCCTAAAAAATGAGAAAGAATACAAAAAATAAATTTTTTGTTATTTCGTTTTTAATGAAAACCTATAGACCACTAAATGTTTACTTACTTAAATCAGTAGCTCATAAATCCGAAACCCCTAAATACATAAACCTTATAACAGCTGTATACAACTTAATAAATAATAAATCTCATTTTTATTTCTATTTATTATATTTTAATTTTTTAGAAAAATTAAATACAAAATAAATTTCGAGTGAGACAGATATTATTTATATCATTTATTTTTAATCATAAAAAAATATAAGCTAATAAAAAGATGGAAAAATTTAAAAATTAAATATTATTATTTAGTAATATATTTTTATTTGATTTTGAATCATTTTGTGTTATGTAAATATATATTAATTAATATGTATATTATTAATAATAGTTTATTAATTTAATTTTTGATCATTATTATAATATCTATCATTAATAATTTTTATATTGAATTTATATGATATATAATTAATAAGATTAATATAATTATACATGGTATTCACATTTCAAAAGATTTTAAAAATTATTTTATTTTTAAAGGTTATAACCTTTGAAAATCTAAAAAAAATCATAAAAAAATAATTTATTTATATTATATAAATAAAACCTATATACCACTAAATGCCTAAAAACATAAATTGCTAAACTCCTAAACGAAAAAACTTCTAAATAATCGATCAATTAAACCGGTATACCATATATAATTGTTGGGCAATTGTGCTTCCACGGTAGATAGATTTAGATATAAAAACACATAAACAATAGAAAACAAGCAATATATATATCCCAATTCAGCAACCATCCATGATAGAATCAAAAAATGAGAAATAAACACCAAAAATAATGTGGTTCACTAGTCGCTCAGTATGACTAGCTAAATCCACCAGAAAATGCTTTTGCTTTATATATTAAAGCAACAGAAATTTCTTATAGTATGCAGCACACAGAATAGTCCCGATAAATCGCACATAGAGAAGAGAGTGAAATGATGAACAGTTCCACGGGTCCTAAAACAGCCACCCAAAAATAAAATTACTAAACATTTTATATTAAAATTTCTCTCGGTTCATTTAACCGAAGCGGGTCCTATCATGAGATGGGTCAGGCTCTACTCCAATTTCGACGTGCTGTCCAGTCAGTGAGACCTCTTTTATTGTGCTATAGCTGCATTCCCGACCTTTTAATATTTCCTTTCCTGCACTTACATTAAAAAATTAAAAAAGAAAAAAATATTTGGTTATACAGACAGATTATCAAAAAATAAATTATATATACAGCAATAATAAATCTTAAATCTTATTTTAATTTGTATTCATTATAATTTTAAATATTCATTTAAAATATTTTATTTTTTATTTAAATATTAATTACAAAATAAATAATTAGTAAGAAAAATATAATATTAATAATTTACTTTTTATAAAAAAAATATATAATCTTATTAAAAGAAGTACAAATTTAAAAACAAAAAATTATTATTTAGTAATAAATTTTACATTGATTTTAAATCATTTTAGGTTTTCTAATTATATTTTAATTTATATCTATCATATTAATAATAGTTTATTAATTTATTTTTTGATAATTGATATCATATCTATCAATAAAATTATTAATAATTAGTTTATATTATATATAATTATAATGACTATTATTACTAAATATTTTATTAACATTTTATAAAAATTTTAAAATTATTATATTTTCAAATCTTATAACCTTTGAAAATGTTAAAAAATAACAAAAATAAATTTTTTGTTATTTTATTGTTTAAATAAATCCTATATACCACTAAATGCCTAAATACTTAAATCAATAACTCCTAAATTTCGAAAAGCCTAAATAGATAATCATTTTAAATCGGTATACCCTAAATAATAAATAATAAATCTCTATATTATTTTTTTCATTATAATTAAAATTATTCATTTTAATTGTTTATTCATTTATTTTTATATAATTATTAATTACAGAACAAATTGAGTTAGCCAAATATAATTTATATAATTATATTTCATCAAAAAAATATAGATAAACTTTTTAAAAGAAAAAAAAATTAAAACAAAAAATAATTATATAGTAATATATTTTGCCTTGTTTCTAAATCATTTTAGGTTTTGTAATTATATTTAAATTGATATCTATCTTATTAATAATAGATTATTAATTTATTCTTTGATCATTATTAAAATATTTATCAATAAAAATATTTATATTAAATTTATATGATATATAAATAGAATGATTATTATTACTAAATATTGTATTCTCTTTTGAAAAAAATTTAAAAATTATTATATTTTCAAAGGTTATAACATTTGAAAATATCAAAAATTAAAAAAAATAAATTCTTTGATATTTTTTTAAAATAACACATATAAACCACTAAATGCTTGCACAGTTAAATCAGTAAACTCCTAAACCTCGTAATGACAAAATACATAAACCATTAAACCTCTATATACTACTTAATAATTAATAAATCTAATTTTTAATCCTATTTATTATAATTTTAAATATTCATTTTAATTATTTATTAGTTTATTTTTATAGATATATTTATTACAAAATAATTTATGAGTGCGACAAATATAATTTAAAAAATATATATGCTTATAAAAGAAGTAAAAATTTAAAAATTAAAAATTATTAATCAGTAATATATTTTACTTTAATTTTGAATCAATTTGGGTTTTGTAAATATCTTTTAATTAATATTTATCTTATTATTAATAGTTTATTAATTTAATTTATGATCATTATTATTATATCTATCTATAAAATTATTTATATTGAATTAATATCATATATAATTATTAATATTATTATAACTAAATATTATATTCACATTTCAAAAAATATCAAATTTTATTATATTTTCTAAGGTTATAACCTATGAAAATGAGAAATAATTATAGAAATTTTTTTTGATATTTTATTTTTTTAAATAAAATGTATAAACCACTAATAACCAAAAAACATAAATCGCTAAAATCCTAAATTTAATAACCTTTAAATACTTAATCTATTAAACTGGTATACAATAATAATAAATCATAAATCTCATTTTAAATTTTATACAGTATAATTTTAAATTTTTATTTTAAATATTTATCAATTTATTTTTATAGAAATATTAATTACAAAATAAATTATTAGTGAGAAATATCTAATTTAAATTAAACCGGTATCCTTAAATAATAAATAATAAATCTCATTTTTTTTTCATTATAATTTTAAATATTCATTTTTTTTTATAAATATATTAATTACAGAATAAATTGAGCTAGACAAAAATAATTTATATAAATTATTTTTCATCAAAAATTTATAGATAAACTTTTTAAAATATAAAAAACATTCAAAACAAAAAATTATTATATAGTAATATATTTTGCTTTGCTTCTGAATCATTTTAAGTTTTTTAATTATATTTTATTTGATATCTATCTTATTAATAATAGATTATTAATTTATTTTTTGATCATTATTAGAATATTTATCAATAAAATTATTTATATTGAATTTACATGATATATAATTATAAAGATTATTATAACTAAATATTATATTTACATTAGAAAATAATTTTAAATTATTATATTTTTAAAGGTTATCATCTTTGAAAATGAGATAAAATTACAAAAATAATTTTTTTATTATTTTATTGTTTATATAAAACCTATAAATACTAAATGCCTAAACGCTTATATCATTAAACTCCTAAACCCCAAAACCCCAAAACTTTTAAATAGTTAAACATTTAAACCATCTTTAAAGGTTTAAGTATTTATATATAATATATAAATATCTATCAATAAATAATAGTTTATTAATTTATTTTTTAATCATTATTATATTTATATTTATATTTAGTTTATTAATATCTATCAATAAAATTGTTTATTTTTAATTTACATGATATAAAATTTTTAAGTTTATTATATATAAATATTGTATTCACATTTGAAAAATAATAAAAAATTATTATATTTATAAAGTTTATAACCTTCATAATTGATAAAAAATTTGAAAAATAATTTTTTTGTTATTTAATTTCTTTAAATAAAACATATAAACTACTAAATGCCTAAACACTTAAATCACTAAACTCTTAAACTCCTAAATACTTTAACCATTAAACCGGTATACCCTAAATAATTAATCATAAATCTCATTTTTATTTGTATTCATTATAATTTTAATATTCATTTTATTAATTTATTAGTTTATTATTATAGAAATATTAATTGCAAAATAAAATTATGAATGAGACAAATATAATTTAAATAATTTATCTTCATCAAAAATATTTATAAGCTTAGAAAAAGAATCAAAAATTTAAAAATAAAAAATTATTATTTAGTAATATATTTTACTTTGATTTTGAATTGTTTTAGGTTTTGCAAATATATTTTAATTAATATCTATCTTATTAATAATAGTTTATTAATCTATTTTATGATCAGTATTATAATATCGATCAATAAAATTATTTATATTGAATTTACATGATATTTAATTTTTATGATTATTATAATTAAATATTGTATTAACATTTGAAAAAAATATTAAAAATTAAAATATTTTCAATGGTTATAACCTTGAAATTGAGAAAAAATCATAAAATATTTTTTTTGTTATTTAATTATTTAAATAAAACCTATAAACCACAAAATACCTAAATACTTAAATTACTAAACTCCTAAAGCCAGATACTGCTGCACCACACACACATAGCGATGGACCACAGTACACATGTGCTCATATTCTTGTCCTTTTTGGTGTAGCATTTAGAGCGGCCAGCAAGTCCTGGAAGTATCCAGAAGTATGGACCACCAGCTTGTAGAGGGCCCCACTAGCAAGCCGGGATGATAACATTCAAACAACTAACAAGACCGAGCAAAGTGGTCGGGAGTAAACCCTGGAGTAGCTTGGAGTGGGTCCCACTAGCCGTATCAGGCAGTATAGAGGGCCACCCAACTGTCGCCCAACAAGAGTAGCGGGTATTCCATGATATATTGGAGAGCCAGCAAAATCCGAAGCATCACCAAGCAGGGCCAGTAAGCAATAGAGTCCAGACCAACCAAACGGGAGCGAAAGATTCAATCTTGTAGTTTATGTTTGTAGTCTTATTTGTATTTTAGACTGTATGAACCATGTACTTGTAGAGATGGATCATGACATACTCACACGCACAATCTTGTGTGTTCTCTATGTAGCATGCAATGAGGGCAACTCGACCCATGAGTATCTCTAGGTGGGGCCCACTAATGCATTTTGTAAATACACATTTGGCAATGCTACACTCCCGAAAGCAGAAGACCAATATTTATAGCATTTTGTAATCTTACTTGTATTTTAGTTTGATTGTACGCGTAGATAATTAGACTATGAGACAGACTTCATCACACATGCACATCGATACATGCATATTTATTAATATTTTGTTGGTTCAACATATAGCCATTTCTTGGAGCTTGAGAATGAAGCATTCTAACACAAGAGATACTCTTTTGATGATCAATGGAGCAAAATAATGTGGAATTCAGAGGTGAGAATGAATTGACAATGTGCTAGTAGATATGGACTTATGGATTTTATGCATATTCAGTTTTACATGTATTCCATTCCATAGCAATGACATAGGCAAACGCTTGATGCTGCATGTCACACAGATTAAAAATCTTATATTTGCATAATTTTAATATGGTGCATCAATCAGGTTCCTCCAAAAGGCTTGGATAAATCTAAATTGAAAGGACGCAGTGTGCATAATGACTCAATGCCAACTATGAAGTCCAGGAATGTTTGGTGATTTTAGTTGTATTATTACGATTGGATTTATTAGGCATTATGTTTGTTATGTATTTTATGCATGGAATCATTAAGGTGCATAGGATTTGGTGGGCTGGCCTAAATTAGTCAGCTTTTTAGTCTCTTGTATGTTGTGTGCCTAAAAGATTAATAAAGTTTGTATTTTCCAAAAAAAAAACCTTTCACCCTAAACTTAAAATGCTAAACCTTAAACAATAAACTATAATGCTAATCCATAAACCCTAAATCCTAAATCTCATGTTTTGCAATTTTATAATCAAATAACTAAGTGTTAAATTTAAATTGAAATTCACATCTTTTAGAAATGTCACGGATTTATCTTTTTGTATATGTATGCAAAGTCATGACTCAAGGGGTGAATTATGGATTCAGTCTCTTTCTTTGTTTAGAATATTGTAGCATTTGCAATGGTAATGATTGTATATTTTGTCTCTTGAACACAAAATCATATCGATAAAAATATGGCATAACTTGTGTCTATCTGTTGAACATATTGTTATGGCACTAAGAATGATCATGAATACATATTTAATCATTATAATACTGGGTCACAATATTGGATATGACCATAGCTTGTGCATTTTATCTTTATATTGCAAAGTCATTGCACTAGGAATGATTGTAACATTGGACATTCCTCAAGAACAAAAGTCATGACCTTAGAAATAGGTAAAGCTCGAGTGCTACACTTTATATCTTTCTATAGCTAAAATGCTTGGGATTGGAAATATCGCTATGGGTTTTTCCTTTGATTTGTTACCTCAAGTTTCAATATGCAAGACTAATATTTTGAGCAATGATTAAAACCTTTTATACATTTGAATATGATTCATTTACACCTTTTTTGGGTATTGTGAGCTTGTGTATACATAACTCATTTAATATAAAAACAAAGAAATGATAATTTTATTATCCATGAGAATATAAAAAAAGGCTTAGACATGCCAATAAAATAAATTTTTTGAGTCTTGATTGAAAGAGAGCCATACTTCTTGCCCTATTCAAACCACCATGGAGCTAGTTTGTTCTAATAGGCTACAAGGTGGTTATTTTTTTAGAGGTGAACTATGTTTTAATAAAATTGCTTTGAGTGTGTGCATGAGAGATATTGGAGAAGAAATTACAATAATCAATATAAATAGCATCCTCAACAACTAGCTATTTCAACACATAGGGGTACAACTTTGGTTTAGTCTTTAGCGTACAAGAGTCAAATTACCTTTGATAGCCCAGTGATTCAATATCAAATATGATGATGAAACATACTAGAGATAAAGTAAAAGCTCCTATTATTTTGGATAGAGCTTTAGCAATCATTCTAGAGTTGAGAGAGGAACAAAATAAATTATTTTAATTCTTCAGTATAATGTTAATTTTTATTTTAATTATTTATCAATTTATTTTTATAGAAATATTAATTACAAAATAAATTATTAGTGAGAGAGATCTAATTTAAATTAGACCGTTATATCTTAAATAATAAAGAATAGATATCATTTTTTTTTCATTTTAATTTTAAATATTCAAATTTAATTATTTATTTGTTTATTTTTATATAAATATTAATTACAAGATAAATTATGAGTTACACAAATATAATTTATATAAAGTATTTTTCTACAAAATAATATAGATAAACTTTTTAAAAGAAAAAAAAATTCAAAACAAAAAATTATTATATAGTAATATATTTTGCTGTTTCTGAATCTTTTTAGGTTTTCTAATTATATTGTAATTGATATCTATCTTATTAATAATAGATTATTAATTTATTTTTTGATCATTATTATAATATATATCAATAAAATAGTTTATATTTAATTTATATGATATATAAATATAATGATTATTATAACTAAATATTGAATTCACTTTTGAAAAAAAATTAAAAATTATTATATTTTCTAAGGTCATACCCTTTGAAAATATCAAAAAATAATAAAAATAAATTTTTTGTTTTTTTATTTTTTAAATAAAACCTATAAACCACTAAATGGATACATAGTTAAATTGTAAACTCCTAGACCACATAATGCCTAAATACAGTAACCATTTAACCGATATATAATTCATAATAAATGATAAATCTAATTTTTATTTCTATTTATTATAATTTTAAATATTGATTTTAATTATTTATTAGTTTATTTTTATAAAAATATTTATTACAAAATAAATTATGAGTGCGACAAATAAAATTTAAATAATTTATTTTTAATTAAATAATATATATATGCATATAAAAGAATTAAAAATTTAAAAATTTATATTTATTATACAGTAATATATTTTACTTTAATTTTGAATCAATTTGGGTTTGTAAATATTTTTTAATTAATTTGTATCTTTTTATTAATAGATTATTAATTTAATTTTTGATCATTATTATAAAATCTATCAATAAAATTGTTTATATTGAATTTATATGATATATAAATATTCTTATTTTTATAACTAAAATATTGTATTTATATTTAAAAAAAATTTAAATATTATTATATTTTCAAAGGTTATAACCTATGAAAATGATAAAAAATTATAAATTTTTTTATTATTTTATTGTTTAAATAAAACCTATAGACCACTAAATACCTAAAAACATAAATCTCTAAATTTTCAAATGACAAAACATCTAAATACTTAAACCATTAAACTGGTATACTTTAATAATAGATAATAAATCTCATTTTAATTTTTATTAAGTATAATTTAAAATTTTTATTTTAATTATTAATCAGTTTATTTTTATAGAAATATTAATTACAAAATAAATTATTAGTGTGATAGATATAATTAAAATTAAACTGGTATGCCCTAAATAATAATTAATAAATCTCATTTTTTAATTATTATTTTAAATATTCATTTTAATTAATTAATTATTTATTTTTATTTAAATATTAATTACAAAATAAATTATCAGTTAGACAAATATAATTTATATAAATTATTTTTAATCAAAAAATATAGATAAACTTATTAAAATAAAAAAAAATTTAAAACGAAAAATTATTATATTGTAATATATTTTGCTTTGTTTTTGAATTATTTTAGGTTTTGTTATTATATTTTAATTGATATTTATTTTATTAATAATAGATTATTTATTTATTCTTTGATCATTATTAGAATATTTATCAATAAAATTGGTTATATTGAATTTATATGATATATAAATATAATGATTTTTATAAATAAATATTGTATTCACTTTTGAAAAAATTTTAAAAATTATTATATTTTCAAAGGTTATAATCTTAAAAATTGAGAAAAAATAAAAAAATAATTTTTTTGTTATTTTATATTTTAAATAAAACCTATTGATCATTAAATGCTTACTTACTTAAATCAGTAAACTCAAAAATCCCAAAAACCCTAAATACACAAAACTTTTAATAGCTATATATAATGTAAACTAAATATAAATAATTTTATTGATAAATATTATAATAATGATCAATCAATAAATTAATAAACTTGTATTTATAAGAATGATATAAAGTTAAATATAATTGTAAAATCTAAAATTATTCAAAATCAAAATAAGATATATTATAAAATAATAATTTTTTATTTTTAAATTTGTGCCACTTTTTATTAGCATTTTTTTTGATGAAAAATAAATTATTTAAATTATATATGTCGCACTAAAAATTTATTTTGTAATTAATATTTCTATAAAAATAAACTGATAAATAATTAAAATGAATATTTAAAATTATTAAGAATACTAATAAAACTGAGATTTATGATTTATTATTTAGACTATACTAATTTAATGTTTTATGTATTTATAGGCTTTGGGGTTTAGGAGTTTAGTCATTTTAGTATTTAGTCATTTAGTGGTTTATAGGTTTTATATAAAAAATAAAATAACAAAGAATTTATTTTTGTTATTTTTTCTCATTTTTGAAGGTTATAACCTTTTAAAATATAATAATTTTTAAATTTTTTTTGACAAGTGAATACAATATGAAGTTATAATAATCATAATAATTATATATAATATAAATTTAATATAAACTATTTTTTTGATATTTATTATAATAATGATCATAAAAAAGTAATAACCTATTATTAATAAGATAAATATTATTTAAAATATATTTGCAAAACCTAAAATGACTCAAAATTAAAGTGAAATATTTTACTAAATATTAATTTTAAATTTATAAATTTTTGTATCCATTTATAAGACTATATATTTTTTGATGAAAAATAAATTATTTAAATTATATTTGTCTTACTAATAATTTATTTTTAAATTTATATTTCTATAAAATTAAACTAATATATAATTAAAATGTATATTTAAAATTATAATGAATACTAATAAAAATGAGATTTATGATTTATTATTTAGGGTATAACTATTTAATTGTTTAAGTTTATTGTGGTTTTGGGGTTAAGGAGTTTAATGATTTATATGTTTGCACATTTAGGTGCTTATAGGTTTTATTTAATCGATGAAATAACAAAAAAATTATTTTTATGAATTTTCGTATTTTTCAAAGGTTATTAGGTTTGAAAATATAATAATTTTTTAATCTTTCTAAAATATGAATGCAATACTTTGTTATAATCTTAATAATTATATGTGTTGCAGATTCAATATAAAAAAATGTATTAATATATATTATAATAATGATCAAAAAATAAATTAATAAACTATTATTAATAAGATAGATATTAATTAAAATATATTTGTAGAACCCAAAATAATTCAAAATCAAAGTAAATTATATTACTAAATAAAATTTTAATTTTTTGAAATTGTGTTTATTTTTATAAGCTTATTTTTTTTTCATAAAAAATAATTTATTTAAATTATATCTGTCTCACTTTTATTGATTTTGTAATTATTATTTCTATAAAAATAAACTAAAAAATATTTAAAATGAATATTTAAAATTATAATGAATACAAATAAAAATGAGATTTATATTTTTTTATTTAGGTTATATAGGTTTAATGGTTTAAGTATTTAGTGGGTTTTTTTTGGGTTTAGGAGGCTAGAGATTTAAATGTTTAGGCATTTAGTTGTTTTTAAGTTTTATTTAAATAATAAAATAATAAAAAATTATTTTTGTGATTTTTTATCATTTTTTAAGGTTATAACCTTTGAAAATATAATAGTTTTTAAATTTTTTTCAAATGTAAATATAATATTTAGTTTTAATAACTTAATAAATATAAGACATTTTAATTGAATATAAGTAATTTTATGGTTTGATATTATAAAAATGATCAAATAATAAATTAATAAAATATTAAGAATAAGATTGATCGCAATTAAAATATAATTGCAAAACCTATATATATTGATTCCAAATCAAAGTAAAATATATTATTAAATAATAATTTTTTGTTTTTAAATTTTTACTTGTTTATATAAGCTTATTTTTTTTTTGATTAAAAATAAATTAATAAAATTATATTTGTCTAACTCATTATATATTTTGTGATTAATATTTCTATAAAAAATAATCTAATAAATAATTAAAATGAATATTTAAAATTATAATGAATACAAATTAAAATGAGATTTATGATTTATTTATATGGTATACCGATTTAATGGTTTGATTATTATGAGTTTTTTCATTTAGAAGTTTAGCAATTTATGTTCTTAGGCATTTAGTGGCTTATAGGTTTTATTTATATAATAAAAATTTAAAATTCTTTTTTTGATTTTTTTTTTTTTGATTTTCAAAGGTAATAACCTTTGAAAATAAAATAATTTTTAAAATTTTTTGAAATGTGAATACAATGTATAATTATTTTAATATTACTAATTATATATCATATAAATTCAATATAAATAATTTTAATGATAGATATTATAATAATGATAAAAAATTAAATTAATAAACTATTATTAATAATATAAATATTAATTAAAATATATTTACATAACACAAAATGCTTCAAAATCAAATCAAAATATATTACTAAATAATATTATTTACTTTTTAAATTTTTTTTATAAGCTTATATTTTTTTTATTAAAATAAATTATTTAAATAATATTTGTCTCACTCTAAATTTATTTTATAATTAATTTTTATAAAAAATTAAACTATTAATAATTAAAATGAATATTTAAAATTATAATAAATAGAAATAAAATTGAGATTTATTATTTATTAAGTACTATATAGTTGTTAAAAGATTTATGTATTTAGGGGTTTCGAAATTTTTGAGATTACTGATTTAAGTAAGTAAGCATTTAATGATCTATAGGTTTTATTTAAAAAATGAAATAACAAAAAATTTATTTTTATTATTTTTTCTTATTTTCAAAGGTTATAACCATTGAAAATATAATAATTTTTAAATTTTTTTCAAATGTGAATACAATATTTATTTATAATAATCATTATATTTATATATCATATAAATTCAATATAACCAATTTTAAATATAAATATTATAATAATGATCAAAAAATAAATAAATAATATATTATTATAAGATAGATATCAATTAAAATATAATAACAAAACCTAAAATAATTCAAAAGAAAGCAAAATATATTACAATATATTAATTTTTTGTTTTAAATTTTTTTTATTTTAATAAGTTTATCTATATTTTTGAATAAAAATAATTTATATAAATTATATTTGTCTAACTGATAATTTATTTTGTAATTAATATATTTATAAAAATAAACAAATAAATAATTAAAATGAATATTTAAAATTATAATGAAAAAAAATGAGATTTATTAATTATTATTTATGGCATACTGATTTAAATTTACTTATATCTGTATCACTAATAATTTATTTTGTAATTAATATTTCTATACAAATAAACTGATAAATATAAAAATAAAAATTTTTAATTATACCTAATAAAAATTAAAATTAGATTTATGATTTATTATTAATGTATACCAGTTTAATGGTTTTAGTATTTAGATGTTTTGTCATTTGAAATTTTAGAGATTTATGTTTTTATGCATTTAGTGGTCTATAGGTTTTATTTAAATAATAAAATAATAAAAAAAATTTTATAATTTTTTATCATTTTCATAGGTTATAACCTTTGAACATATAATAATATTTAAAATTTTTTTAAATGTAAATATAATATTTTAGTTATAAAAATAATAATATTTATATATCATATAAATTCAATATAAACAATTTTATTGATAGATATTATTATAATGATCAAAAATTGAATTAATAAACTATTAATAAAAAGATAGAAATTAATTAAAAAATATTTACAAACTAAATTGATTCAAAATTAAAGTAAAATATATTACTGGATAATAATTTTAAATTTTTAAATTTTTACTTCTTTTATATGCGTATATATATTATTTCATTAAAAATAAATTATTTAAATTATATTTGGCGCACTCATAATTTATTTTGTAATAAATATTTCTATAAAAATAAACTAATAAATAATTAAAATCAATATTTAAAATTATAATAAATAGAAATAAAAATTTGATTTATTATTTATTATGTATTATATATCGGTTTAATGGTAATAATATTTTGGCATTACGGGGTCTAGGAGTTTACTATTTAACTGTGTATTCATTTAGTACTTTATAGGTTTTATTTAAAAAATAAAAAAACAAAAATTTAATTTTTATTATTTTTTGATATTTTCAAATGTTATGACCTTAAAAAATATAATAATTTTTAAATTTTTTTCAAAAGTGAATTCAATATTTAGTTATAATAATCATTATATTTATATATCATATAAATTCAATATAAACTATTTTATTGATAAATATTCTAATAATGATGAAAAAATAATTTAATTATCTATTATTAATATGATGGATATCAATTATAATATAATTACAAAACCTAAAAATATTCAGAAGCAAAGCAAAATATATTACTATATAATAATTTTTTGTTTTAAATTTTTTTTTCTTTTAAAAAGTTTATGTATATTATTTTGATAAAAAATAATTTATATAAATTATATTTGTCTAACTCATAATTTATTTTATAATTAATATTTATATAAAAATAAACAAATAAAGAATTAAATTTGAATATTAAAATTAAAATGAAAAAAAATGAGATTTATTCTTTATTATTTAGGATATACCGGTTTAATTTAAATTAGATCTGTCTCACTAAAAATTTATTTTGTAATTAATATTTTTATAAAAATAAACTAATAAATAATTAAAAAAAATTTAAAATTATACTTAATAATTAAAATAATTTATTTTGTTCCTCTCTCAACTCTAGAATGATTGCTAAAGCTCTATCCAAAATAATAGGAGCTTTTACTTTATCTCTAGTATGTTTCATCATATTTGATGTTGAATCACTGGGCTATCAAAGGTAATTTGACTCTTGTACGCTAAAGACTAAACCAAAGTTGTACCCCTATGTGTTGAAATATCTAGTTGTTGAGGATGCTAATTATATTGATTATTATAATTTCTTCTACAATATCTGTCATGCACACACTCAAAGCAATTTTTTTAAAACATAGTTCACCTCTAAAAAAATAACCACCTTGTAGCCTATTAGAACAAACTAGCCCCAGGGCGGTTTGAGCAGGGCAAGAAGTATGGGCTCTCTTTCAATCAAAAATCAAAAAATTTAATTTATTGGCACGTTAAAGCCTTTTTTTTCTATCCTCAAGGATAATAAAAATATCATTTCTTTCTTTTTATATTAAATGAGTTATGTATACAAACTCACAATACCCAAAATGGTGTAAATGAATCATATTCAAATGTATAAAAGGTTTTAATCATTGCTCCAAATATTAGTCTTGCATATTGACACTTGAGGTCTCAAATCAAAGGAAAAAGCCATAGTGATATATCGAATCCCAAGAATTATAGCTATAGAAAGTTATAAAGAGTAGTACTCGAGCTTTAATTATTTCTAGGGTATTGACATTTGCTCATGAGGAATGTCCAAAGTAACAATCATTCCTAGTGCAATGACTTTGCAATATAAAGATAAAATGCACAAGCTATGGTCATATCCAATACTATGACCCAGTATTATAGTGATTAAATATGTATTCATGATCATTCTTAGTGCCATAACAATATGTTAAATAGATAGACACAAGTTATGGCATATTCTGATCGATATGATTTTGTGTTCAAGACACAAAATATACAATCATGACCATTTATATGCTACAATATTTTAAAGCAAGAAAGAGAGTGAATCCATAACTCACCCCTTGAGTCATGACTTTGTGTTACATATACAAAAAGATAAAAATTGACATTCCTAAAAGTTGTGAATTTCAATTTAAATTTAACACTTAGTCATTTGATTATAAAAGTGCAAAACATAAGATTTAGGATTTAGGGTTTATGGATTAGGGTTATAGTTTATGGTTTAAGGTTTAGGATTTAAAGTTTAGGGTTTATGGTTTTTTTGTTTTTTTTTTGGAAAATACACACTTTATTTATCATTTAGGCACACAAATTACAAGAGACTAAAAAGCCGACTAATTTAGGCCAGCCCACCAAATCCTATGCACCTTAATGATTCCATGCATAAAATACATAAGAAACATAATGCCTAATAATTCAAAGCGTACGAATACAACTAAAATCACCAAGCATTCCTAGACTTCAGAGTTGTCATTGAGTCATTATGTGCACTACGTCCTTTCCATTCAAATTTTTCCAAGCCTTTTGGAGTAACCTGAATGATGCACCATATTAAAACTATGAATATATAAGATTGTGCATGTGTGTGACATGCAGCATAAAGCATTTGCCTATGTCATTGCTATGCAATGGAATACATGTAAAACTAAATACCCATAAATCCACAACTCCATATCTATTCCACATTGTCAATTCATTCTCATCTCTGAATTCCACATTCTTTTACTCCAATGATCCCCAAAAGAGTATCTCTTGTGTTAGAATGCTTCCTCCTCAAGCTCCAAGAAGTGGCTCTATGTTGCACCGACAAAATATCAAAAAATATGCATGCATCATTGAGCATGTATGATGAGGTCCATCTCATAGTCTAATTATCTACGCATACAACCAAGCTAAAATACAAGTAAGATTACAAAATGCTATAAATATTGGTCTTCTGCTTTCGGGAGTGTAGCATTGCCTAATGTGTATTTACAAAATGCATTAGTGGGCCCCACCTAGTGTTACTCATGGGTCGAGTTGCCCTCATTGCATGCTACATAGAGAACAGACAAGATTGTGCGTGTGAGAATGTCATGATCCATCTCTACAAGTACATGGTGCATACAGAATAAAATACAAATAAGACTACAAACATAAACTACAAGATTGAATCTTTCGCTCCCGTCTGGTTGGTATGGACTCCATTGCTTACTGGCCCTGCTTGGTGATGCTTCAATATAATAATGATCAAAAAATAAATTAATAAACTATTATTTATTGATAGATATTTATATATTATATATAAATACTTAAACCTTTAAAGATGGATTAAATGTTTAACTATTTAAAAGTTTTGGGGTTTTGGGGTTTAGGAGTTTAATGATATAAGCGTTTAGGCATTTAGTATTTTATAGGTTTTATATAAACAATAAAATAACAAAAAAATTATTTTGTGATTTTATCTCATTTTCAAAGATGATAACCTTTAAAAATATAATAATTTTAAAATTATTTTCTAATGTAAATATAATATTTAGTTATAATAATCTTTATAATTATATATCATGTAAATTCAATATAAACTATTTTATTGATAAATATTCTAATAATGATCAAAAAATAAATTAATAATCTATTATTAATAATATAGATATCAAATAAAATATAATTAAAAAACTTAAAATGATTCAGAAGCAAAGCAAAATATATTACTATATAATAATTTTTTGTTTTAAATGTTTTTTATATTTTAAAAAGTTTATCTATAAATTTTTGATGAAAAATAATTTATATAAATTATTTTTGTCTAACTCATAATTTATTTTATAATTAATATTTATATAAAAATAAACAAATAAAGAATTAAATTTGAATATTAAAATTAAAATGAAAAAAAAATGAGATTTATTCTTTATTATTTAGGATATACCGGTTTAATTTAAATTAGATCTGTCTCACTAAAAATTTATTTTGTAATTAATATTTTTATAAAAATAAACTAATAAATAATTAAAAAAAATTTAAAATTATACTGAATAAAATTTAAAATGAAATTTATGATTTATTATTGCTGTATACCAGTTTAATGGATTAAGTATTTAGAGGTTTTTTAATTTAGGATTTTAGCGATTTATGTTTTTAGGCTTTTAGTGGTTTATACGTTTTATTTAAAAAAATAAAATATCAAAAAAAAATTTTATAATTTTTTCTCATTTTCATAGGTTATAACCTTTGAAGATATAATAATATTTAAAATTTTTTGAAATGTGAATACAATATTTGGTTATAATAATTTTAATAATTATATATCATATAAATTCAATGTAAATAATTTTATTGATAGATAATATAATAATGATCAAAATTTAAATTAATAAACTATTAATAAAAAGATAGATATTAATTAAAAAATATTTACAAAACCCAAATTGATTCAAAATTAAAGATATATGTTTTTTAAATTATATTTGTTGCACTTATAATTTATTTTGTAATAAATATTTTTATAAAAATAAACTAATAACTAATTAAAATGAATATTTAAAATTATAATAAATAGAATTAAAAATTAGATTTATTAATTATTAAGTAGTATATAGCGGTTTAATGGTTTATGTATTTTGTCATTACGGGTTTTAAAAGTTTACTGATTTAACTGTGCAAGCATTTAGTGGTTTATATGTGTTATTTAAAAAAAATATCAAAAAATTTATTTTTTTTAATTTTTGATATTTTCAAAGGTTATAACCTTTGAAAATATAATAATTTTTAAATTTTTTTCAAAAGAGAATACAATATTTAGTAATAATAATCATTCTATTTATATATTATATAAATTCAATATAAATATTTTTATTGATAAATATTCTAATAATGATCAAAGAATAAATTAATAATCTATTATTAATAAGATAGATATCAATTTAAATATAATTACAAAACCTAAAATGATTCAGAAACAAGGCAAAATATTTTACTATATAATTATTTTTTGTATTGAATTTTTTTTTCTTTTAAAAAGTTTATCTATATTTTTTTGATGAAAAATAATTATATAAATTATATTTGTCTAACTCAATTTATTCTGTAATTAATAATTATATAAAAATAAACAAATAAATAATTAAAATGAATTATTTAAATTATAATGAAAAAATTAAATATTGAGATTTATTATTTATTATTTAGGGTATACCAGTTTAAAATAATTATCTAATTATTGTTTTCGAAATTTAGGAGTTATAGATTTAAGTATTTAGGCATTTAGTGGTTTATAAAATTTATTTAAACAATGAAATAACAAAAAAATTATTTTTGTTATTTTTTCACATTTTCAAAGGTTATAACATTTGAAAATATAATAATTTTAAAATTTTTATAAAATGTGAATAAAATATTAAGTAATAATAATCATTATAATTATATATAATATAAACTAATTATAAATAATTTTATTTATCGATATGATATCAATTATCAAAAAATAAATTAATAATCTTTTATTAATATGATAAAATTAATATGATAATCTATTATTAATATAATATAAATTAAAATATAATTACAAAAACTAAAATGATTCAAAATCAATGTAAAATTTATTACTAAATAATAAATTTTTGTTTTTTAATTTTACTTCTTTTTATAAAATTATATATTTTTTTTATTAAAAGTAAATTATTAATATTATATTTGTCTGACTAATTATTTATTTTGTAATTAATATTTATATAAAAAATAAAATATTTAAAATGAATATTTAAAATTATAATGAATACAAATTAAAATAAGATTTAAGATTTATTATTGTTGTATATGTAATTTATTTTTTGATAATTTGTTTGTATAACCAAATATTTTTTCTTTTTAAATATTTTAATGTAAGCATAGGAAAGGAAATATTAAGAGGTCGGGGATACAACTATAGCACAATAACGGAGGTCTCACTGACCAGATAATGGGCTGAAATTGGAGTAGAGCCTAGCCCGTCTCATGATACGACCCGCTTCGGTTAAATGAACCGAGAAAAATTTTAATATAAAATGTTTTGTAATTTTATTTTCGGGTGGCTGTTTTTGGACTCGTGGAACTATTCATCATTTCTTTCTCTTCTCTCTGTGCAATTTATCATGACTATTCTGTGTGCTACATACTGTAAGACATTTCTATTGCTTTAATCTGTAATGGAAAAGCATTTAATGGTGGATTTAGCTAGTCGTACTGAGCAACTAGCGAACCACATTAATTTTGGTGTTTATTTCTCATTTTTTGATTCTATCATGGATGGTTGCTGAATTGGAATAAATATATTGCTTGTTTTTTGTTGTTTATGTGTTTCTGTATCTCAATCTAACTACCGTGGAAGCACAATTGCCCATCAATTATATATGATATACCGGTTTAATGGATCGATTATTTAGGGGTTTTGTGGTTAGGAGTTTAGCAATTTATGTTTTTAGGCATTTAATGGTATATATGTTTTATTTATATTATAAAAATAAAATTTTTTTTTTGAATTTTTTAGATTTTCAAAGGTTATAACCTTTAAAAATAAAATAATTTTTAAAATCTTTTGAAATGTGAATACCATGTATAATTATATTAATCTTATTAATTATATATCATATAAATTCAATGTAAATAATTTTAATGATAGATATTATAATAATAATAAAAAATTAAATTAATAAACTATTATTAATAATATACATATTAATTAAAATATATTTACATAACACAAAATGATTCAAAATCAAATAAAAATATATTACTAAATAATAATATTTAATTTTTAAATTTTTCTATCTTTTTATAAGCTTATATTTTTTTATGATTAAAAATAAATAATATAAATAATATTTGTCTCACTCGAAATTTATTTTGTAATTAATTTTTCTAAAAAATTAAAATATAAATAATTAAAATAAATATTTAAAATTATAATAAATAGAAATAAAAATGAGATTTATTATATATTAAGTTGTATACAGCTATCATAAGGTTTATGTAATTAGGGGTTTCGGGTTTTATGAGCTACTAATTAAGTAAGTAAACATTTAGTGGTCTATAGGTTTTATTTAAAAAAGAAATAACAAAAAATTTATTTTTTGTATTCTTTCTCATTTTTTATGATTATAACCTTTGAAAATATAATAATTTTTAAATTTTTTCAAAAGTGAATACAATATTTATTTATATAATCATAATAATTATATATCATATAAATTCAATATAAATAATTTTATTGATAAATATTCTAATAATTATCAAAAAATAAATTAAAAATTTATTATGAATAAGATTGATATTACTTAAAATATAATATAAAAACCTAAAATGATTCAAAAGCAAAGCAAAATATATTACTTAATAATAATTATTTGTTTTTAAATTTTTATTATTTTTATAAGCTTATCTATTTTTTGATGAAAAATAATTTTTATAAATTATATTTTTAACTCATAATTTATTTTATAATTAATATATATATATATATAAATAAAAAACTTAACAAATGAAATGAATTTTTTAAATTATAATGAAAACAAATAAAAATGAGATTTATTAATTATTATTTAGGGTATAACGGTTTAAAGGATTATCTATATAGGGCTATCGATATTTTGTAGTTTAGTGATTTAAGTGTTTAGGCATTTAGTGATTTATAGGTT
Organism: Sapria himalayana; assembly: GCA_029783825.1. NCBI lineage: Eukaryota > Viridiplantae > Streptophyta > Magnoliopsida > Malpighiales > Rafflesiaceae > Sapria > Sapria himalayana. Next base: position 13,299 of record JAREIK010007465.1, on the reverse strand, counting down.
TTATTTAAACAATGAAATAAAAAAAATTATATTTTTTTTATTTTTTCACATGTTGAAAGCTTATAATCTTTGAAAATGTAAAAATTTTAAAACTTTTTTCGCAAGTGAATACAATATTTAGTTATAATAATTATTAAATTTATATATGATATAAATTCAATATAAATATTTTTATTGATAAATATTCTAATAATGATCAAAAAATAAATTAATAATATATTATTAATAAGATAGATATCTATTAAAATATAATTACAAAACCTAAAATTATTCAGAAGCAAAGCAAAATATTTTGCTATATTATAATTTTTTGTTTTGAAAATATTTTTTCTTTTAAAAAGTTTTTCTATAATTTTTTGATAAAAAATAAATTATATAAATTATTTTTGTCTAGCTCAATTTATTTTGTAATTAATATTTATATATAAATAAACAAATAAATAATTAAAATGAATATTTAAAATTATAATGAAAAAAATGAGATTTATTATTTATTATTTTGGGATACTATTTTAATTTAAATTAGATTTGTCTCACTATTAATTTATTTAGTAATTAATATTTCAATAAAAATAAACTGATAAATAATTACAATAAAAATTTAAAATTATACTGAATAAAAATTAAATTGAGATTTATGATTTATTATTAATGTATACTAGTTTAATGGTTTTGACATTTAGGAGTTTAGAGATTTATGTTTTTAGGCATTTAGTATTTTATAGGTTTTATTTAAACAATAAAATAACAAAAATAAATTTGTAGTATTTTCTCATTTTCAGAGGTTATAACATTTAAAAATATAATAAAATTTAAGATTTTTTCATATGTGAATACAATATTTAGTTATAATTTATATTATTAATTATATATAATATAAATTCAATATAAACAATTTTATTGATAGATATTATAATAATGATCAAAAATTAAATTAATAAATAATTAATAATAAGATAGATATTTATTAAATATTATTTAGAAAACCCAAATTGATTAAAAATTAAAGTAAAATATATTACAGCATAATAATTTTTAATTTTTAAATTTTACTTATTTTATACGCGTATATATCTTTTTTGATAAAAAATAAATTATATAAATTATATTAGTCGCACTCATAATTTATTTTGTGATAAATATTTCTATAAAAATAATCTAATAAATAATTAAAATGAATATTTAAAATTATAATAAATACAAATTAAAATTAGATTTATTAATTATTATGTATTATATAGCGGTTTAATGGTTTATGTATTTAGGCATTACGGGATTTAAGAATTTGCTGATTTAACTGTGTATTCATTTAGTGGTTTATAGTTTTTATTTAACAAAAAAAAATAAAAAAAAATAATTTTTATTAATTTTTGATATTTTCATATGTTATAACCTTTGAAAATATAATAATTTTTAAAATTTTTTTTAAAGTGAATACATATTTATTTATAATAATCATAATAATTATATATCATATAAATTCAATATAAACAATTTTTTTGATAGATATTCTAATAATTATCAAAAAATAAATTAAAAATCTATTATGAATAAGATTGATATTACTTAAAATATAATATCAAAACCTACAATGATTCAAAAGCAAAGAAAAATATATTACTTAATAATAATTTATTTGTTTTTAAATTTTTATTCTTTTTATAAGCTTATCTATTTTTTGATGGATAAAAATTATCATAAATTATATTTTTAACTAATAATTTATTTTATAATTAATATAATTATATAAAACAAAACATAACAATCGAAATGAATTTTTTAAATTATAATGAAAACAAATAAAAATGAGATTTATTAATTATTATTTAGGGTATACCAGTTTAAAGGATTATCTATATAGGGATATCGATTTTTTGTAGTTTAGTGATTTAAGTATGTAGTCATTTAGTGATTTATAGGTTATATTTAAAAAATGAAATAACAAAAAAAAATATTTTTTTTTTATTTTTTCACATGTTAAAAAGTTATAATCTTTAAAAATATAAAAATTTCTAAACTTTTTCGAAATTGAATACAATATTTAGTTATAAAAATTATTAAATTTATATATCATATAAATTCAATATAAACATTTTTATTGATAAATATTCTAATAATGATCAAAAAATAAATTAATAATCTATTATTAATAAGTTAGATATCAATTAAAATATAATTACAAAACCTAAAATGATTCAGAAACAAAGCAAAATATATTACTATATAATATTTTTTTTGTTTTTTATTTTTTTCTTCTTTTATTAAGTTTATCTATATTTTTTTATTGAAAAATAAATTATATAAATTATTTTTTTCTAACTTATAATTTATTTTGTAATTAATATTTATATAAAAATAAACAAATAAATAATTAAAATGAATAATTAAAATTATAATGAAAAAAATAAACATGAAATTTATTATTTATTTTTTAGGATATACATGTTTAAAATATTTATCTATTAAGGGTTTTCGAGATTTAGAAGTTATTGATTTAAGTATTTAGGTAGTTAATGGTTTATAGGTTTTATTCAAACAATGAAATAACAAAAAAATTATTTTTGATATTTTTTCAAATTTCAAAGGTTATAACATTTGAAAATATAATAATTTTAAAATATTATAAAAATGTGAATACAATATTTGGTAATAATAAATATTATAATTCTATATAATATAAACTAAATATAAACAATGTTATTGATAGATATTATATCAATTATCAAAAAATAAATTAATAAACTATTATTAATATGATAGATATAAATTAAAATATAATTAAAAAACCTAAGAAGATTCAAAAACAAAGTAAAATTTATTACAAAATAATTATTTTTTTTAGTTTTTGAATCATTTTATAAGCTTATATGTTATTTGATGAAAAATATATTATTTAAATTATATTTGTATAACTCATAATTTATTTTGTAATTAATATTTCTATAAATTATTTAATTTATATTAAAAGTTTACGAGTTTAAAGGTTTAAGTATTTAGGGGCTTCGTGGTTTAGCAGTTTAGATTTTTTTGTATTTAGGCATTTAATGGTTTATAAGTTTTATTTAAACAATGATATAACAAAAAATTTATTTTTGTTACTTTTTCTCATTTTTGAATGTTATAAACTTTTAAAATATAACAATTTTTAAATTTTTTTTATAAGTGAATACTATATTTAGTTATGATTATTTTAATAATTATATATCATGTAAATTCAATATAAATATTATATTAAAATATATTATATTAATGATCAAAAAATAAATTAATAATCTATTATTAATGAGATAAATATTATTTTAAATATATTTGCAAAACATAAATTTATTCAAAATAAAAAGTAAAATATATTACAAATTAATACTTTCTTTGATGTTTTGTTTCTTTTTATAAGTTTATATTTTTTGTTATTAAAAGTAAATTATTTAAATTATATTTATCTTCCTCATAACTTATTTTTAATTTATAATTTTATAAAAATAAACTAATAAATAATTAAAATGAATATTTAAAATTATAATGAATACAAATACAATAGAGATTTATTATTTATTATTCAGGATATACTAGTTTAACGGTTTAAGTAATTAGGTGTTTTGGGGTTTAGTGATTTAAGTGTTTAGGCCTTTAGTGATTTATAGTTTTTAATTAAAGAATGAAAAAATAAAAAATTAAATTTTTTGATTTTTTTAAATTTTTGAAGGTTATAACCTTTGAAATTATCATAAATTTTTAATTTTTTTTAAATGTTAATATAATATTCAGTAATAATAATCTTAATAATTATATATAATTTAAACTCAATATAAATAATTTTATTAATAGATATTATAATAATTATCAATAAAACATTAATAAACCATTATTAATAAAATGATATAAATTAAAATATAATTGCAAAATCTAAAATGATTCAAAATAAAAATAAAATATATTACTAAAAAATTAATTTTTGTTTTTAAAATTTTGCCTCTTTTTATAAGGATATATATTTTTTTGATGAAAAATAAATTATTTAAATTAGAACTGTCTCACTAATAATTTAATTTTTAATTAATATTTCTATAAAAATAAACTGATAAATAATTAAAATAAAAATTAATAATTATACTTAATAAAAATTAAATTGAGATTTTTGATTTTTTATTAATGTACACCTATTTAATAGTTTAAGTATTTAAAGGTTTTGTCATTTAGGAGTTTAGCAATTTATATTTTTAGGAATTTAGTGGTTTATAGGTTTTATTTAAACAATAAAATAACAAAAAAAATTTTAATTTTGTTTCATTTTCATAGGTTATAACCTTTGAAAATATAATAATATTTAAAATTTTTTAAAATGTGAATACAATATTTAGTTGAAATAATATTAATAATTATATATCATAAAAATTCATTATAAATAATTTTTTGATAGATAATATAATAATTACCAAATTTAAATTAATAAACTATTAATAAAAAGATTGATATTAATTAAAAAATATTTACAAAACCCAAATTGTTTCAAAATTAAAGTAAAATATATTACTGGATAATAATTTTTAATTTTTAAATTTTTACTTCTTTTATAAGTATATATTTTTTTGATTAAAAATAAATTAATTAAAATATATATGTCGTTCTCATAATTTAATTTGTAATAAAATTTCTATAAAAATAAACTAATAAATAATTAAAATGAATATTTAAAATTATAAAAAATAAAAATAAAAATTAGATTTATTAATTATTAAGTAGTATATAGCAGTTTAATGGTTTATGTATTTAGGCATTATGAGGTTTATGGGTTTACTGATTTAACTGTGTATGCATTTAGTGGGTAATAGGTTTTATTTAAAAAATAAAATAATAAAAAAATTATTTTAATTATTTTTTGATATTTTCAAAGGATATAAACTTTGAAAATATAATAATTTTTAAATTTTTTTTAAATGTGAATACAATATTTAGTTATAATAATCATTATATTTATATATCATATTAATTAAATAAAAACAATTTTATTGATAGATTTTATAATAATGATCAAAAATTAAATTAATAAACTATTAATAATAAGATAGATATTAATTTAAAAATATTTACAAAACCCAAATTCATTCAAAATTTAAGTAAAATATATTACTTAATAATAATTTTTAATTTTTAAATTTTTAGATATTTTATAAGCGTAAATACTTTTTTTAATTAAAAATAAATTTTTTAAATTATATTTCTCGCACTCATAATTTATTTTGTAATAAATATTTCTATAGAAATAAACTAATAAATAAATAATTAAAATAAATATTTAAAATTATAATAAATAGAAATAAAAATTAGATTTATTAATTATTAAGTAGTATATAGCGGTTTAATGGTTTATGTATTTAGGCATTACGAGGTTTAGGAGTTTAATGATTTAACTTTGTATTCATTTAGTGGTTAAGAGTTTTATTGAAAAAATAAATAAACAAAAAATTTATTTTTATTATTTTTTGATATTTTCAATTGATATAACCTTTGAAAATATAATAATTTTAAAATTTTTTTAAAAATTTTAAAATTATTTAGTTATAATAATCATTATATTTATATTTCAGATAAATTCATTATAAATAATTTTATTGATAAATATTCTAATAATGATTAAAGAATAAATTAATAATCTATTATTAATAAGATAGATATCAATTAAAATATAATTACAAAACCTAAAATGATTCAGAAGGAAAGCAAAATATAATACAATATAAAAAATTTTTGTTTTGAAATTTTTTCTTCTTTTTATAAGTTTATCTATATTTCTTGATAAAAAATAATTTATATAAATTATATTTGTATAACTCATAATTTATATTGTAATTAATATTTAATAAAAATAAATGAATAAATAATTAAAATGAATATTTTAAATTATAATGAAAAAAATAATATTGAGATTTATTATTTACTATATAGGGTATACCAGTTTAAAAGGAATATCTATTTAGGGTTTTCGAGATTTCGGAGTTATTGATTTAAGTGTTTAGCCATTTAGTAGTTTATAGGATTTATTTAAACAATCAAATAACAAAAAAATTATTTTTGATTCTTTCTCACATTTTCAAAGGTATAACCTTTGAAAATATAATAATTTTAATTTTTTAAAAAAATTTGAATACAATATTTAGTAATAAGAATCATTATAATTATATATAATATAAACTAAATATAAACAATTTTATTAATAGATATGATATTAATTATCAAAAAATAAATTAATATGTAATTATTAATATGATAGATATAAATTAAAATATAATTGCAAAACCTAAAATTATTCAAAATCAAAGTAAAACTTATTACTAATAAAAACTTTTATTTTTAAGTTTTTGCTTCTTTTTATAAGCTTTTAATTTTTTTTTTTTGATGAAAAATAAATTATTTAAATTATATTTAATCTTTATGAGTTTAACGTTTTAAGTATTTAGGGGCTTTTGTGTTTAGGAGTTTATAGATTTAAGTGTTTAGGCATTTAGTGGTCTATAAGTTTTATTTAAACAATGATATAAAAAAAATTAATTTTATTTTTATTTCTAATTTTTGACGGTTATAACCTTTGAAAATATAAAAATTTCTAAATTTTTTTCAAATGTAAATATAATATTTAGTAATGATAATCTTAATAAATATAAGTAATTTAAATTCAATATAAATAATCACATTGCTAGCTATAATAATAATGATCAATAAATAAATTAATAAACTATTATTATTAAGAGAGATATTATTTAAAATATATTTGCAAAATCAAAATTTATTCAAAATCAAAGTATATATTAGTAAATAATAAATTTTTTTATAATTTTGCTTTTTTTATAAGTTTATATTTTTGTTATTAAAAATAAATTATTTAAATTATATTTGTCTTGCTCATAATTTATTTTGTAATTTATAATTCTATAAAAATAAACTAATAAATAATTAAAATAAATATATAAAATTATAATGAATACAAATAAAATTGAGATTTATTATTTATTATTCAGAATATATAGGTTTAATGGTATAAGTATTTAGGTGTTTTGGGGTTTAGTCAATTAAGTATCTATGCCTTAAGTGATTTTATCTAATTTTTGAAGGTTATAACCTTTGAAAATATAATAATTTTTAATTTTTTTTAAAATATGAATATAATATTTAGTTATAATAATCTAGATAATTATATATAATGTAAAATCAATATAAATAATTTTATTAATAGATATTATAATAATGATCAATAAATAAATTAATAAACTATTATTAATTAGAATGATATAAATTAAAATATAATTACAAAATCTAAAAGTATTCAAAATTAAATTGAATAAATTACTAAATAATAATATTTTGTTTTAAAAATTTTGACTCTTTTTATGATCTTATATTTTTTTTATGAAAAATAAATTAATTAAATTATATTCGTCTCACTAATAATTTATTTTGTTATTAATATTTCAATAAAAATAAACTGATAAATAATTAAAACGAATATTTAAAATTATAATGAATACTATTAAAAATGAGATTTATTTTTTAATATATAGAGTAAACAAATTTAAAGGCTTATTTATTTATGGGCTTCGGGGTTTAAGAGTTTAGTCATTAAGATTTAGGTATTTTTTGGTTTATAGATTTTATTTTAAAAATCAAATAACAAAAAATTTATTTTTTTATCTATTCTTATTTTCAATAGTTATAACCTTAGAAAACTTAATGATTTTTAATTTTTTTTTAAAATATGAAAATATTTTTTTGTTATAATAATCTAAATAATTATATATTATCTAAATTCAATATAAATAATTTTTTTATAGATATTATGATGACGATAATAAAATAAATTAATAAACTATTATTAATAAGATAGATATTAAATAAAATTTATTTGCAAATCCTAAAATGATTCAAAATCAAAGTAAAATATATTAATAAGATAGATTTTAAATAAAACAATTATTAATAAGAGAAAATATACAGGTTTAAAAGATTATATATTTAGGAGTTTTGGGATTTAAGAATTTAGTGATTTAAGTGTTTAGGCATTTAATAGTTTATAAGTTTTATTTAAAAAATAAAATAACAAAATTTTTTTTTGTTATTTGTTCTTATTTTTGAAGGATATAACCTTTGAAACTATAACAATTTTTAAAATTTTTTTAAATGTGAATACTATATTTAGTTAAGATAATCTTAATAATTATATATCATGTAAATTCAATATAAACAATTATATTGATATATATTATAATAATGATCATACAAAATATTAATAAATAATTATTAATAAGATAAATATTGTTTAAAATATATTTTCAAAACCTAAAATGATTCAAAATCAAAGTTAAATATTTTACGAAATATTAATTTTAAATTTTTAAATTTTTATATCCATTTATAAGCCTATATATTTTTTGATGAAAAAAAAATATTTAAATTATATTTTTCACAAAAATAATTTATTTTTTAATTTATATTTCTTTAAAAATAAACTAATAAATAATATAAAATGTATATTTAAAATTATAATGAATACTAATAAAAATGAGATTTATTATTTATTATTTAGGGCATAACTATTTAATTGTTTAAGTTTTTTGTGGTTTTGGGGTTAAAGAGTTTATTGATTTATATGTTTGCACATTTAGGTGTTTATAGGTTTTATTTAATCAAAGAAATAACAAAATATTTATATTTATGAATTTTCATAATTTTCGAATGTTATAACCTTTAAAAATATAATAATTTTTTAATAGTTATAAAATAGTAGTACAATACTTAGTTATAATAATCTTAAAAATTATATTTGTTGTAAATTCAATTTAAAAAAATTTATTAATATATATTATTATAATGATCAAAAAATAAAATAATAAACTATTATTAATAAGATAGATATTAATTAAAATATATTTGCAGAAACCAAAATAATTCAAAATCAAAGTAAATTATATTACTAAATAAAAGTTTAAATTTTTTAAATTTTGTTTATTTTTATAAGCTTATTTTTTTCATAAAAAATAATTTATTTAAATTATATATATCTCACTCATTATTTAATTTGTAATTAATATTACTATAAAAATAAACTAAAAAATAATTAAAATGAATATTTAAAATTATATTGAATACAAATAAAAATGAGATTTATTATTTATTATTTAAGTTATATAGGTTTAATGGGTTAAGTATTTAGGGGGTTTTGGGGTATAGAAGTCTAGAGATAAAAATGTTTAGGCATTTAGTGGTTTTTAAGTTTTATTTAAATAATAAAATAATAAAAAACTTATTTTTGAATTTTTATCATTTTTGAAGGTTATAACCTTTGAAAATATAATAATTTTTAAATTTTTTCAAATGTAAATATAATATTTAGTTATAATAATCTTAATAAATATAAGACATTTAAATTGATTATAAGTAATTTTATTGTTATATATTATAAAAATGATCAAATAATAAATTAATAAACTTTTATTAATAAGATTGATAGCAATTAAAATATAATTGCAAAACCAATATATAATGATTCAAAATCAAAGAAAAATATATTACTAAATAATAATTTTTTGTTTTTAAATTTTTACTTCTTTTTATATGCTTATATATTTTTTTGATTAAAAATAAATTATTAAAATTATAGTTGTCTTGCTCATTATTTATTTTGTGATTAATATTTCTATAAAAAATAAACTAATAAAAAATAAAAATGAATATTTAAAATTATAATGAATACAAATTAAAATGAGATTTATGATTTATTATATGTGGTATACCGGTTTAATAGTATGATTATTTAGGGGTTTTGTCATTTAGGAGTTTATCAATTTATGTTTTTAGGTATTTAGTGGTTTATTGGTTTTATTTATATAATAAAAATAAAAAAATTTTTTAGACTTTTTCTGATCTTCAAAGGTTATAACCTTTAAAAATAAATTAATATTTAAAATTTTTTGAAATGTGAATATAATATTTAGTTAAAATAATATTAATAATTATATATGATATAAATTCAATATAAATACTTTTATTGAAAGATATTATAATAATGATCAAAAATTAAATTATAAACTGTTAATAATAAGATAGATATTAATTAAAAAATATTTACAAAACCCAAATTGATTCAAAATTAAAGTTAAAAATAATATTGGATCATAATTTTTAATTTTTAAATTTTTACTTATTTTATAAGCGTATATATTTTTTTTATTTAAAATAAATTATTTAAATTATATTTGTCGCACTCATAATTTATTTTGTAATAAAAATTTATATAAAAATAAACTAATAAATAATTAAAATGAATATTTAAAATTATAATAAATTGAAATAAATATTAGATTTCTTAATTATTAAGTAGTATATAGTGGTTTCATGGTTTATGTATTTAGGCATTACGGGCATTAGGAATTTACTAATTTAACTATGCATGCATTTAGTGGTTTATAGGTTTTTTTAAAAAAATTAAAATAAAAAAATATTTATTTTTATTATTTTTTTATATTTTCAAAGGTTATAACCTTTGAAAATATAATAATTTTAAAATTTTTTTCAAATGTGAATTCAATATTTAGTTATAATAATCATTAAATTTATATATCATATAAATTCAATATAAACAATATTATTAATAAATATTATAATAATGATCAACAAATAAATTATTTAATCTATTATTAATAAGATAGATATCATTTAAAATATAATTACAAAACCTATAATGATTCAAAAGCAAAGCAAATTATATTACTATATAATAATTTTTTGCTTTTAATTTTTTTTTCTTTTAATAACTTTATCTATATTTTTATGATGAAAAATAATAATTATAAATTATAATTGTCTAAATCATAATTTATTTTGTAATTAATATTTCAATAAATTATTTAAATTATATTTATTGTTTACGAGTTTAATGGTTTAAGTATTTAGGGGCTTCGGGGTTTAGGAGTTTAGAGATATATGTGTTTAGGTATATAATGGTTTATAAGTTTTATTTAAACAATGATATAACAAAAATTTATTTTTTTGATATTTTCTCTCATTTTTTAAGGTTATAACCTTTGAAAATACAACAATTTTTAAATTTTTTAAAATGAGAATACTATATTTAGTTTTGATAATATTAAATATTATATATCATATAAATTCAATATAAACAATTATATTGATAGATATTATATTAATGATCAAAAAATGAATTAATAAACTATTATAAATAAGATAGATATCATTTAAAATATATTTGCAAAACCTAAATTTATTCAAAATCAAAGTAAAATAAATTACGAAATAATAATGTTTTTGATGTTTTGTAGCTTTTTATAAGTATATATTTATTGTTCTTAAAAGTATATTATTTAAATTATATTTGTCTTCCTCATAATATATTTTGTAATTTATAATTCTATAAAAATAAACTAAAATATAATTAAAATGAATATTTAAAATTATAATGAATACAAATAAAAGTGAGATCTTTTAATTAATATTCAAGATATACAATTTTAATGGTTTAGTTATTTAGATGTTTGGGGTTTAGTGATTTAAGTGTTTATGCCTTTAGTGATTTATAGTTTTTATTTAAAGAGAAAAAAAAATTTAATTTTTTGTTTTTTTAATTTTTGAAGGTTATAACCTTTGAAAATATAATAATTTTTAATGTTTTTTAAATGTCAATATAATATTTAGTTATAATAATCTTAATAATTATATATAATGTAAACTAAATATAAATAATTTTATTAATAGATATTATAATAATGATCAATAAATAAATTAATAAACTAGTATTAATAAGAATGATATAAATTTAAATATAATTGTAGAATCTAAAATGATTCAAAATCAAAATAAGATATATTACTAAATAATAATTTTCTATTTTAAAAAAATTTAATTTTTTGTTTTTTTAATTTTAAGGTTATAACCTTTGAAAATATAATAATTTTTAATGTTTTTTAAATGTCAATATAATATTTAGTTATAATAATCTTAATAATTATATATAATGTAAACTAAATATAAATAATTTTATTAATAGATATTATAATAATGATCAATAAATAAATTAATAAACTAGTATTAATAAGAATGATATAAATTTAAATATTATTGTAGAATCTAAAATGATTCAAAATCAAAATAAGATATATTACTAAATAATAATTTTCTATTTTAAAAATTTTGCCTCATTTTATAAGTATATATATTTTTTTGATGAAAAATAATTTATTTAAATTATATCTATCTCACTAATAAATTATTTTCTAATTAATATTTCTATAAAAATAAATTGATAAATAACTAAAATGAATATTTAAAATTATAATGAATACTAATAAAAAAAAGATATATGATTTATTATTTAGGGTTTACCTATTTAATGGGTTAAGTTTTTTGTGGTTTTGGGGTTAAGAAGTTTATTGATTTATATGTTTGCACATTTAGGTGTTTATAGGTTTTATTTAATCAATGAAATAACAAAAAAATTTATTTTTATAAATTTTCGTGATTTTCAAAGGTTATAACCTTTGAAAATATAATAATTTTTAATCTTTCTAAAATATGAATACAATAATTAGTTATAATAATCTTAATAATTATATTTGATGTAAATTTAATATAAACAATTTTATTAATATATATTAATATAATGATCGAAAAATAAATTAATAAACTATTATTAATAATATATATATTAATTAAAATATATTTGCAGAACACAAAATAATTCAAAATCAAAGTAATTTATATTACTATATAAAATTTTAAATTTTTGAAATTTTGTTTATTTTTATAAGCTTACTTTTTTTTCATAAAAAATAATATTTTAAATTATATGTCTCACTCATTATTTATTTTGTAATTAATATTTCATAAAAATAAACTAAAAAATATTAAAAATGAATATTTAAAATTATAAAGAATACAAATAAAAATGAGATTTATTATTTATTATTTAGGTTATATATGTTTAATGGTTTAAGTATTTAGGGGGGTTTTGGGGTTTAGGAGTCTAGAGATTTAAATGTTAAAGCATTTAGTGTTTTATAAGTTTTTTTTAAATAATAAAATAATAAAAAAATTATTTTTGTGATATTTTATCATTTTTGAAGGTTATCAACTTGAAAAATATAATAATTTTTAATTTTTTTTCAAATGTAAATATAATATTTAGTTATAATAATCTTAATATTTATAAGTCATTTAAATTCAATATAAATAATTACATTGCTAGATATTATAATAATGAACAAAAAAAAATGTAATAAACTATTATCTATAAGA
>JAREIK010007464.1:0-30298 GCA_029783825.1 Sapria himalayana | reverse complement strand
CTATCTATCTATATGGATATCTATCAATCTATTTATTTATGTATCAATCTATCTATCTATTTGTCTATCTATCTGTAACTCTAATTGTCTATCTATTTGTTAATCTATCTATCTTTTAATTTCTATATCTATCTATCTATATATTTATATATCTATCTATTTATTTGTCAAACTATCTATTTATCAATCTCTATATCTATTTGTCTATCAATGTGTCAATATATATGTCTATCTATCTATATATCTATATATCTATCTATCTATTTGTCTGTTTGTCTATCAGTTTGTCTATCTATTTATCTATCTGTCTGTCAGTTTATAAGTCTATTTATCTATATTCCTACCTTTATATTTATCTATTTATCTCTTTATCTGTCCGTCTATCTATATATCTATTAATCTGTCTATATGTGTCTCTAAATCATTGTATCTTTATTTGTCTCTCTATCTATCTATTTATCTTTCCATTGTTCTAACTATATTTCTATTTATTTGTATATTTTTCTATCAATCTATCTATTTTTCTATCTATCTATTTGTGTATATATCTATTGGTCAATTTGTTTATCTGTCAAATTTTATATCTCTCTACTTGCCTATATTTATATCTGTCTATCTATTAATCTATCTACTTGTCTATCTATCTATCTATATTTCTATCTATCTATCTACCTATCTATCTATCTCTCTATCTTTTTAACTGTCAATCTATCTAATTATATATCTGCATATCTATCTACATGTCTATTAGTCTATCTATCTATCTCTCTATCTATCTAACTATCTACTTATCTTTCTATCTTTCTAGTTGTCTCTCTATCTATATATCTATATGTTTAACTATATATATATATATATCTGTCTGTCTGTCTATCTATCTATTTGTATATATGTCTATCTATCTATTTGTATATCTATATGTCTATTTATCTTTCTATCAATCTATTTAATATATGTTTATCTATCTATCTATCATTTTATATGTCTAATAATCTTTATATCAATCTATTTATTAATCTATCTATCAATATGTCGACTAATTTCTTTATCATTCTATCGATCAATATGTATATCAATCAATATACCTATCAATCTATCTGTCTGTCTATCTATTTATAAATTTATTTGTCTATCAATATGTCTATCAATCTGTCTATCACTATCTATCTATTTTCCTATCTATATTTAAATCTATTTGTCTATCTATTTATCAATTTATTTATTTATCTATCTATCTATATATGTATCTTTCCATCTTTTTGTCTATCAATCAATCTATCTATCTACCTATCTAAATGTCTATCTTTATATCTATCTAATTGTCTATTTGTCTATCTCATTATCTTTCTCTCTATTTCACTGTATCTATATTTATATCTTTGTCTATCGATTAGTCTTTCTATCTCTGTCTATATTTCTATTTTTTTTGTATTTGTCTATCTATATATATGTTTATCTATCTATAAATCTATCTGTCTGTTTGTATATCTATCTATTTGTGTATCTATCTACCCATCTGTCTTTTTGTCTATATCTCTACTTGTCAATCAATCAAACTATCTATCTATCTATCTCTATGTTGATCTGAATATCTATCTATTTATCTATATGTCTATCTTTTATAGAACTTTATGTCTATCTATATATCTTTCTAACTATCTATTTATCTTGTGGTTAATCTCTCTATCTATCTTTCTCTCTATCATTCTACCGATCAATCTAAATATATATCTTAATGACTTTTTTTGTTTCTATCTATATGACTATTAGTCTTCCAATCTCTTTTTTTATTTATATATCTATCTATCTGTCAATATATTAGTCTATTCATATATCTATCAATTTATCTATCCGTCTATCTATTTCTCTATCAATCTGTCTATTTTTCTATTTATGAATTTCTCGAATAATCTGTCCATTTATCTCTCTATCTATCTACCTATCTAATTATCTATCTATTTGTCTATCCATATATGATTCTATCTATCTATCTATCTAACTATATATCTATCATTCTATTTATCTATCTAAAATATGTGTATCAATCTATCTATCAATATGTCTATTAATCTATCAATAAATCTATTTTTGAAGTTGTCTATATATATGTCTATCAATCTATCTATTTGTATATCTACTTGTATATCTATCTGTATATCTATCTATATATCTGTCTATCTATCTATTTATATATTTGTTTATCTATCTATTGATTTATCTCTTTATCTATATATTTATTTATTTATCTATCTATCTGTATATCTATCTATCTATCTATACATCAATCTGTATATCTATCTATCTATCTATATGACTATTAAACTACTATCAAAATATCTATCAAACTACCTATCAATCTATCTATCAATCTATATATCAATCTGTCTATCAATCTGTCTATCAATCTATCTATTAATATGTCTATCAATCTATTTATCAATCTGCCATTCAATTTTTCTTTCGATATTTCTATCTATTTGTTTATCTATCTATCTACTTGTCTATCTATTTATCTATGTATTTGTCTCTCTATTTAACTATCTATCTTTTTGTATAAATTTTTATCTCTCTATTTGTTTATATGTCTATTTGTTTATATATCTATCTTTCTATAAGTCTTTTTGTCTTTATGTCTAACTATCTATATGTCTATTTGTCTATCTGTCAATCTATATATATATATATATATATATATATATATATATATCTATCTATCTAGCTATATGTATATATTTTTATATATCTATATGTCTATCTGTCCAACTATATATCTGTCTATCTAATTATATGTTTATTTATCTATTTGTTTATTTGTATATCTATATATCTATTTATCTTTATATCTATCTATCTATATATCTATCTATCTATATATATATATCTATCTATCTTTCTATATAACTATCTTTTTGTATATCTATATGTCTGTCTGTCTACTTTTTAATTGTCTATCTATCTATATATTTATCTCACTATCTGTCTTTCTCTCTATATATATATATATATATTATATATATATCCATATATCTATCTATCTTTCTTTCTATCTATATATCTAATTAACTATTTTTCTATCTGTCAATCTATCTATTTTTCTATCTATATATCTGTCTATCTTTATATATATATATATATATATATATATATATATATATATATCTATTTGTCTATCTCTTTATATATCTATATGTCTATGAGTCTATCTATTTATATATCTAGCTAGGTATCTATCTATCTATCATATTTATCTCTATATCATTATGTATATCTTTCTATTTGTATATCTATATGTGTATTTTTTATTTATCTATCTATATGTCTATCTATTTATCCATCTATCTATCTATTATCTATCTGTCTACCTATCTTTCTACCTATCTGTCTATCTAACAATCTAATAATCTATCTCTCTATAGGTATATCTAACTATCTATCTATCTGTTTATCTATTTGTCTTTCTATCTATTTAATTATATATATATCTATCCATCCATCTATCTATCTATCTATAAATCTTTATATCTATGTGCCTATTAATCTATCTATCAATTTTTGTATCAATATGTCGATCAATTTGCCTTTCAATCTATCTATCAATCAATCTATGAATCAATTAATCTATTTATCTATCAATCTTTCTATCAAACAATCTATATATCTATCTATTTTTCTATCTTTCTATCTATCTATTTGGCTATTTATTTGTCTATCAATCTATCTATCTAACTGTCTATCAATCTATCAATCTATCAATCTATCTACATATCTATCTATCAATTTATTAATCAATTAATTAATTACTCAATAAATATATCTATCTGTCTGTCTGTCTGTCTATATGTATATCTTTCAGCTTATCTATGTGAATTCTATATGTCTATATATCTATCTTTCTTTCTTCCTTTATTTGTGTATACCTATCTATTATATATCTTTTTGAACTATCTAACTATATATATATATATATCAATTTATCTATCTTCTATATGCCTATCTATCTAACTCTTAATCTTTTTATATGTCTATCTATATATCTATCTATCTCTCTATCATTTTATCTTTATATATTACTATATCACTATCTCCTTATCTTTTTATCTCTCTATATTTCTATATCTTTATCTATCTATCTATCTATCTCTCTATCTCTATATCTCTCTATCTCTTTAACTCTTTACCAATCTATCTATTTATATCTCTACCTACTTACCTAACAAGCTACTTAGCTACCTAGACATCCTTCTATCTTTCTATATGTCTAATTGTCTATCTTTCAAAATATATATCTAGCTATCTATCTATCTACCTATCTATCTATCTATCTATTTATTAATAATTATATCTAACTATTTATCATTCTATCTATATATTTATCTACTATCTACCTGTCTACCTATTTGTCTGTATATATGTATATGTGTCTATCTCGCTATCTGTGTATATGTCTATCTATCTATCTATCTAATATCTATCAATTTTTCAATTAATATATCTATCTATCTATGTGTATATCTATCTATCTTTATATCTCTATATCTTATCTTTCTAATTGCCTATTTGTCTCTATATCTATATTTCTATCTATCTATCAATGTGTATATATCTCTATATGTTTATCTATCTATATATCTCTCTATCACTCAATCAATCTATCTATCAATCTATCTATTTATCTATCTTTCTGTCTATCTATATATCTATCTATCTACCTATCTGTCTATAGATATATCTATATCTCTATCTTTCTATCTGTCTATCTATCTATCGGTCTATATTCAATCTATCTATCTATCTTTCTATTTGTCTAACTATGTGCCTATATATCTATTTGTATATCGGTCTCTCTATCTATCTTTCTATCAGTCTATCTATCTATCTATCTATAAATCTATAAATCTATATGTCTACTTATCTATTTATTTATCTATCTATTTATCTAATTAATCTAATTGTTTATATGGTTATCTATCTATTTGTCTATCCATATATCTATATATCTATCTATCTATCTACATATCTATCAATCTATCTTTCTGTCGATCTATCTATTTATCTATCCTTTTATCTATTGTCTAATTATTTATCTATCAATTTGTTTGTATATCCATCTATTTGGCAAAATTTCTGTGTATTTATTTGTCTATCTTTCCATCTATCTGTCTATATATATATTAAACTATTTTTCAATCTTTTTATAAATTTTTTTATCAATCTATCTGTCTATCAATCTTTATATCATCTATCTATCTATATGTTTATCTATCTATCTATCTATCAAACTTTCTCTCTTTTTGTCTATCTATCTATCTACTTGTCTATCTATCTATTTGTCTATCTCTCTATCTTACTATCTATATATGTCTTCATCTGTCTATCAAACTCCATGTCTCTATATTTGTCTATGTGTCACTCTATTTGTCTTTCTATCTATATTTCTATTTATTTGTCATTTTGTCTATCTATCTATCTATCTATCTTTCTTTCTTTCTATCTATGTATCTCACTATATTTCTATCTATCTATCTATCTATTTGCATATCTATCTAACTATCTTTCTATCTATCTACGTATCTATTTAATTGTATATCTGTCTATCTATCTATCTTTTTATCCATCTATTTGTCTATGATTCAACATATCTATTTGAATATCTATCTATCTTTAAATCTATGTTTCTTTCTATATGACTATTACCATATTTGTTGATTTGTCTATCTAAATGACTATCATTCTATTCATCTAGCAATCTATCAATCGATCTATCTTTCTATCTGTCTATCTAGTTGGATATCTATCTATAACTTTCTATCTATTTGTCTATCTTTTTATCTGTCTCTCTATTTGACTATTAATATTTCTATTTATCTGTCTATTTATCTATATATCTATCTATTTGTCAATCTATCTGTCTATCTATCTATATGTAAATCTATTTATCTATTTCCCTAACTATCTATCTATGTATATATCTATCAATCTATCTATCTATTTATCTATTAATGTATTTATCTGCATATCTATCTGTCGATCTAACTATCTATCTATCTATATGTTTGTCTATCTATCTATTTGTTTATCTATCTATCTAATAATCAATCTATCTATATGTCTATTAATTTGTCTATCAAATTGACTATTTATATTTATATCTATCAGTTTATCTATCTCTCTTTTTATATATTTGTCTGTTTGTCTGTTTATCTATCAAACGATTTGTCTATCGGTCCATATGTCTATCTGTCTGTCTATCATAATTTGTCTTTTTATTTATCTATCTAACTAACTATCTATCTATCTTACTGGATGTCTATCTATCTACCTATCTATTTCTCTACCTATTTGTCCATTTTTTATCTATTTGTCTATCTATCTATCTATCTAAAGTATCTCTATCAATCTTTAAATCTTTCTGTAAATCTATGTATATATCTATATATATATATCTATCTATGTATCTATCGATCTCTCTAACTATCTATGTGTGAAACTATCAATCTGTACATATATCTATCAATCGATCTATCTATATGTTTATTAATATATTTATCAATCTATCTATCAATGTGTCTATTAATCTGTTAATCAATTAATCAATTAATTAATTAATCAAGTAATCAATCTATCTATGTATCTATCTAATAATCTATCTATCAATTTATTCTCTCTAACTATTTGTCTATTTATCTATATATTTATTTGTCTATCAACATGTCTATTAATTTGTCTATTTATCTGTCTATCAATCTATCTTTTAATATATCTTTCAATCTATCATTCAATCTATCTATCCATCAATCTATCTATATGTCTATCTATTTTTATAACTATAGGTCTATCTATCTCTCAGTATAACTACCTGTCTATCTATCTAGCTATCTATCAATCTGTTTATCTATTTAAATATCTTCCTATCTATCTATATGTCTATCTATTTTACTATATACCATTCAATCAATAAATCTATTTATCAATCTATCTACCTATAAATCTGTCTATCAAACTATTTTTCTATCTATTTGCCTATCTTTCTATATTTGTGTCTATCTGTCTATATATCTATTGTATGTCTAACTGTCTATCAATCTCTATGTGTGTCCATCTATCTATGTGTCTATATATCTGTCTATTTATTTGTTAGTCTATTTGTCTGTGTCTTTCTGCATGGCTGTGTGTCTCATCGACTATTTTTCAACCTAACTATATATTATTTTATTTTTCTATTTGTTTGTTTGTTTGTCTATTTATCTATTTGTCTGTCTACTTATAAATCTCCCTATCTAACTATATATATATATATATCTATCTATATATACGTCTTTTAATTTGTCTAATAATCAATCAATCTATCTCTCTAACAATCTGTCTATCAATCAACTATCTATCTTACTATCTATCATTATATCTATCTATCTTTTTATCTGTCTATCAATTTATCTATTTATTTTTTATTTATTTATCTTTCTATCTATCTTTCTGTATATTTTTCTATATATTTTTCTATCTATCTATCAGTCTATATTTTTTTCTATATAAATGTTTATCTATTTAACTAACTATATATGTATCTATCTATTTATTTATTTGTCTAATAATCTATTTATCTATCTATCTATCAATATATATGTTTTTCTAAATTTCTATTAATCTTTCTATCTATCTGTCTATTTATTTGTATATCAATCTACCTATCTATCTTTCTATATATTTATTTATCAACCTATGTATCAATCGATGTGTATATCTATTTTTCTATCTATCTATCTATTTTTCTTTCTATCTATCTTTAAATATATATATATTTGTCTATCTATCTATCTATAAAAATATCTATCAATCTGTCTATCAATCAGTCATTCAATTTGTCTATCTATATATCTATCTATCTGTCGATCTATCTATATGTTTATAAGTAAATCTATCTACTTATCTATTAGTCCTACTATATGTCTATTTGTCTTACTGTACATCAATATATATGGTTGTCTATCTATCTATCTACCTTTTTTATCTATCTGTATGTCTATATGTTTGTGTGTTTGTTTATCTGTGCATCTACTTATCTATCTATTTGTCTAATAATTTGTCTAATAATTATTATATCTATCTATCTTTCTGTATATCTATCTATTTATCTATCTATCTATCTGTGTATATATCTATTTATCTATCTTTCTATCTATCTATGAATCTACCTATATAGCTATGTGTCTATTTTTCTATCTATCTGTATATCAATCTATCTCTCAAACTCTATCAATTTGTCTATCTATCAATACATTTATATATCAATCAATCATTCTATCTATTTGTTTATCTATTTTTCTATGTATATATCGATCTATATTTTTATTTATTGTCTATCTATCTGTATATATATTTGTCTACCTTTCTATCTATCTATTTGTCTAATAATCTATAAATGTATCTTTTTATTTATTTATTTATCTATCAATCTTCTGTCTGTATATCTATCTATCTAACTATCAATTTAACTTTCTATCAATCAATCAATCTATCTATCTATCAATCTTTCTATAAATCGATTAATCTATCTTTCTATCTATTTGTCTATTTATTTATGTATCTATATTTCTACCTATGTATCTTTCTATCTATCTATAAATCTATCTATCTATTTGTTTATCGATCTATCTATTTAATTATCTTTCTAATAATCTATCTTTCTATTTGTTTGTCTTTCTATCTATATAGCTATCTATCTATCGATCTATTATTCAATCAACCTATCTATCAATTTGTCTATAAATCTATCTATCTAACTATTTTAAAATCAATCTATCAATCTCCTTATAAATTTGTGTATCAATCAATCAATCTATGTCTATCTATTTGTAAATCTATTTGCCTATCTATCTATCTAACTATCTATCTATCTGTCTGTCTGCCTGTCTGTCTGTCTGTCTATCTATCTATCTATCTATCTATATATCTAAGTGTCTATCTTTCTATTTATCTATCTATATGTAAATCTATTTATCTATCAATATGTTCATCAATCTATTTATTTATCTAGCTATCAATGTGTCTATCAATCTAACTTTCAAACTATCTTTCTATATAATTGTTAATCTATATATCTATGTATTTGTTTATATGTCTATCTATTTGTCTATATATCTATCTGCCTAGATGTCTATTTGACTATCTATCTATGTATCTATCTATCTATCTATTCATTTATCTATCAGTCTATCTTTTTCTTTGCCTTAGTATTTGTCTGCCTGAATATCTATTTAACTGACTTCATGTCTACGTGACTTTTGGTCTATCTATTTATTTGTTTGTCTAGTTGTCTTTCTATTTGTTTGTTTGTCTATTTATCAATCTATCTTTCTTTCTTTTTTTCATTCTATCTATATGTATATAAATATGTCAATCAATCAATCAATATATCTATCTATCTATCTTTTTATCAATATGACTATCTATCTATCTATCTATTTTGTATATCTACTTGTCTATATGTCTATTAGTCTGCATATCTATCTATCTATCTATTTCATTGTCAATTTTTCTATCTATCTACCTATGTATCTAATAATAAATCTATCTATATGTATATCTATATATCAATCAATCAATCAATATTTATTTCTATCTATCTATATATATATATATATATCTATCAACTTATCTATCTATCTGTCAATTTATCTATAAAGTGCTCTATCAATCTATATATCAATCTATCTATCAATGATTCTATCTATCTATATGTCTATCTATCTATTTGTCTATCTATATGTATATCTATCTATGTCTATCTATCAGTCTATATATTTATCGATCTATCAATCTAATAATCTATAAACGAATCTATCTATCTCTAATCAATCAGTCTATTTATCTGTAAATCAATTTGTCTATAATTTTTCTATCAATCTATTTATTAATTTATATATCAATCTATCAATCAACCTTTCTATCAATCAATATATTTACATTTTTATCTATATGTAAATATATTTGTCTATATATATATATATATATATATATATATATATATATATACCTATATGTCAATCTATCTATCTATTTGTCTGTCTATTTATCTATCTATCTATTTATCTATCTATCTATCTATATAAAAATCTATATATCTATCAATTTATCTATCTCACTATCTATTTGTCTATCTATTTATCGATCAACTTGTCTATCAATTTTTCTATCAAGCTATCAATCAATCAATTAATCTATCTGTCTATCAATTTATCGATCGATCTATCTTTCGATCTATTTAAGAATCAATCTATCTATAGGTTTATATATTTGTATATCAATATATATATCTATCTATCTATCAATATATCAATCTATATATCTATTTGTCTATCTATATTTATATCTTTCTGACTATATATATATATATATATCTGTCTATCAATCTTTTTATAAATCAATCTAACTTTATCTCAATTTTTCTATCTATTTGTCTATCAAAATATCTAGCTATCTATTTGTCTATGTGTTTATTTATGTGTATGTCTAATTGTCCATCAATCTGTTTACCAATTTTTCTATCTAAAGGTTTATCAATCTTTCTATGTACTTGTCTATATATATGTAAATATATATATATATATAATTCTCTCTCTATATATGTCTATATATCAGTCTATCTACCTATCGATATATCTGTTGATCTATTTGTCTTTCTATATGTCTATATCTTCTCAATCTATTGTTTTATATATCTATCTATCTATCAGACTATCTACCTATCTATTTTTTGTCTATCTGTGTGTTTATCAATCAAGCTATCTATCTAGCTATCAATTTTTCTATCAATATGCCTATGAATTTTTCTATCAATATATCTTTCAATCTATCTATAAATTTGACGATCAATTTGTCTATTAATCTGTCTACCTAAATGTATATTTTTTATTTATTTATATGTCTATCTTTTTTTCTATCTATCATCTATCTATCTATTTATCTATCAAACTATCAATAAATCAATATATTTATATATCTATCTATCTATCTTTCTTTCTTTCTATCTGTTTATCTATATGTCTATCTCTCATAGATCTATATAACTATTATTAATATGTGTATCTATCTATCTATCTGTTTGTACATTTATCTATCTAATAATCTATCTATCTATCTATCTATCTATCTATTTGCCAATTTATTTGTCTATATATTTGTCTATCTTTCTATCTACCAATATTTTATCTATATGTTATCAATCTATCTATCTATCAATTTGTCTATCAATATGCCCATCAATATCTAAATCAATCTGTCAATAAATATGTCTATCATTCTATCTATCTATATATCTATCTATCTATCTATATATTCATCTATCTATCAATTTATCTCTTTGTCTATATATATATATATATATATCAATCTATCTATCTATTAGTCTATATATCTATGTATTTATCTATCAATCTATCCATCAATATATTTCTAAATATATCTTTCTATCAAACTATCTATCAGTCTATTTGTGTATCTATATTTCTATCTATCTATCTATTTTCCTATCTATATGTCTATCAATCTATCTATCAATTTTCTACCTATTCATCTATATATCAATCTATCAATTTATCAATATATCTATCTATATATCTATCTAATATTTTGTATATCTTTCTATCTATTTCTATATCTATATATTTATCTTATTGTTTAAGAATCTGTTTATCTTTGTCTATCAATCTATCTATCAATCAATCTATCAATCTATCTAATAATATGGCTTTCAGTCTGTTAATCAAACTATCCATCTATCATTCTATCTATTTGTCTTTTTATCTATCTATCCATCTATATGTTTATCTGTCTCTCTGTTTATCTTTTAATCTATCAATCTATCAATCTTTCTATTTGTTTGTCTATCACTCTATCTATCTATTTTTTTTATCTATTTGTCTATCAATCTGCTATCTATCTATCTATTTTTCTATCTCTCTATCTATCTATCTATATATATGTCTATTTATCCATCAAAATCTTTGTCAATCTATATGTCTAACTATCTATCTTTTTTCTATCTATTTATCTATCTATCAATTTGTCTATCTATCAATTTATATATATATCTATCATTTTTTCTATCAATCTATCTATCAAATTGTATTTTTATTTGTCTATCTATCTATATATTAGTCTATCTATCTATCTATCTATTGATTTTCTATCTATATATCTACAATCTATCTTCTATATATTGTCTTTTTCTGTATCTATCTAATAATTTGTTTTATTTTTGTATATCTATCTATCTATCAATTTGTCAATGAATTTATTTATCTATTTGTCGATCTATTTGTCAATCTATCTATTTATCTATCTGTCTATCTATTTTTCTATGTATCTATCTATTTATCTATTTGTATGTTTATCTATCTATCTATCTATTTTTAAATCTATCTATCTATTTTTAAATCTATCTATCTATCTTTTTATCTCTCTATAATTCTATTTTTCAATCTATCTTTATGTCTCACAATCCATTGTCTCTCCATCTGTTTATCTATCTCTTTTTTGTATTTATATCTATTTGTCTATCTATGTATCTCTCTATATGTCTATATGTCTATCTATCGATCGATCTATCTATCTGTCTATCTATCTATCAATTTATCAGTCAATTTGTCTATATTTCTATTTGTCAATTAGTCTTTTAGTTTATCTTTCTTTCTTTCTTTCTATCTGTATATATGTCTAATTGTCTATCTTTATATATGTCTATTTGTCTATCTGTTTATCTATTTATATTACTATTTGTATATACCTCTATCTGTTTATCTTTCTATCTATCTATGTATCCGTATCTCTATCAATCTGTCTATCTATCTATCTATCTATCTGGCTATCAATTTATCTGTATATCTATCTATCTACCTATTTGTCTATTTTTATATCTATATATCTATCAATCTATCTTTCAATCTTTCTATCTGTTTGTCTTTCTATCTCTCAATCTATCTGTCAATCTATCTATTTATCTATCTATCTATCAATCTGTCTATCTATCTATCTATCCATCTATCTATTTATATATCTATCTATCTGCATATCCATTTATCTATCTATCTATGAATCCATATTTAAATCTATCTATCAATCTATTTATATAATTGTGTATCTATCTGTCTATCTGTATGTATGCTAGTCTATTTGTCTATTTATGAGTCTATGTGTCTGCTTGCCTATTTGTTTATCTATCTGTCTGTGTGCTTGTCTATTTGTCAATCTATCTATCTATCTATTTATCAATTTATCTATCCTAAAATTTATCTAGTATTATATCTATCCATCTATCTTTCTATTTATCTAGTTGTTTATCTATCTGTATAACTATCTATCTATTTGTTAGTCTATCTATTTGTCTGTCTATTTTTCTTTATGTTTATCTATCTATCTATGTATCTATTTATGTATCTATCTGTCTATCTATCTGACTATGTATCTGTTTGTTAATCTATCTATCTGTCAATCTAATTATCTATTTATCTATCTATCAATTTGTCTTTCAAATTGTTTATCAATCTATCTATCTGTCTATCTATCTTTTAATAAATTTATATACTTTTTGTCTTTGTCTATCTATATGTCTATTTATTTATTTATCAATTTATCTATCTATCTATCAATATAACTTACTATCTACATGTTTATCTAAATGTCTATCTATTTGTCTATCTACATGTCTATCGATATGTCTATCTATCTATCTTTCTTTCTATCTATCTATGAATTTGTCAGTCTTTCTATTTATCTTTCTATCTACATTATAAGAATATCTCAGTTTGGCAATGGAAATTTAGCTAGAGAAATATTTCTAGCTAAATAGTGGGAATTTAGCTAGAGAATAGCAAAGGATTTTTGATTTTATATTGAAATAAATTTTAGTGATGGATTAGGGATGGAAATGTTAGTAGATTTCTACATAAAGAAAATAGGGAAATTTAGCGATGAATATAGTGACAAAATATCACTAGTTAATTAGATCAAGACAAAATTCGTCGTTAATATTTTTGTAGAATTCCGTTCAAAGAAAAGCTGTAATTTTGTGATGGATTTACCGACATAATTTCTCTAGCTAATTAGATTGATGCAAAATATATCGGTATATAATTATCAAATAAAGTTTTTTTACTATTTTATACTTTATTGCAAGTGATTATTTCTTAAATTTTATTTTTCACAAAATATATCCATTTAACTAGAGTTTTTTCCCTAGCTATTTGCACTGGGGATAATTTCCCTCTCGAATCTTTAATGATTTAAATTTTTTTTAATTTATTATTTTTTTTAATAATTTATTTAATTTTGTATATTAAATGTATGCCATTGTCTATAGCTGAGCAATCCTTGAATGACACATTTTTTTTCATAAAATTATAAAAATAGGATATCATAAATAATAATTTATAAATATATAAATACAAAAAAAAAATATGATAATAGGACTAAGATAACTATTTTAATGAGCATGATATTTTTAAAAAATTATACAAAAAATTGTTGTAAATTTTTTATTTAAGAAACTTAAATATTTGTATTAAAATAAAATTAAATAATTAATTCTATAATTATAATAATTTGTAAAGATAATTTTAAAAATAAATGAACTTACATTAAAATTTCTACTAATAAAAAGCTAAAATAATTCATTGTATGATTAAATAAAAAATATTTACAAAAATACTTGAATTAACGAATAAACTAATAAATATTAATATTATTTTAAGTATAAAAATAAAATTTTATTATTATAGGAAACTTTTTAAAAAATATTTAAAATTTTTCATTAAATTTAAAAGAAAATAAACTTATATTTAAATATAAATACATAGATATTTGTCCATACTAAAATTTATAAGAATAAAACAATTGAGTAATATTTTTACAATTAACTTTTAATATTAAGTCTTTATTAAAATAATAAATATAATTTTTTTAATAATCTTCTCACATTAAGTAATTTTTAGAATTTTATAAATTATAAATGATATCTAATAATATGAAATGTTATGCCTTTAAAATTATTTCATATTATCTTCATAAAAATTTATATAAATTCTTAAAACTTTATAACCATATAATATATATATATATATATTTTAACATAAAGTGTATTTATAATTCTTAGGAGAGTGGCTTGAAAACCAATCATCTTTTCATGTGTGTCTTGCTATATGAAGTTTATAAATTTTGTAGCCATGATTTTTTTTTTAGTTGGAAGACCAAGCATCTATTTTTTGAAATTGTTTATATATTATTGTTTAATTTAATTAATAATTAAAAATTGTAAGGTGTTTTTTTGTCATTTGTGCTTTGCTATACACACATTAACTTGTAGAAATTAATTTATTAAGTAAAAAAAGATGAGTATTTATGTTTTATATATATTTATTGTTAATTAAATGTTTTGATAATTTAAAATTTAAACATTATGGAATTTTAATTCTTATAAAAAATTGAATCTTATTGTGCAAAGACAACTCTAAGTCTCTAACTAATGCCATCCACCTCTCTCTCTCTCTCGACATGGATAAATCAAAATGAAACCTAATAGTGGAATCGATTTCCTTCAGCAGTGAGTTTTTTGTCGATTTGAGGTACACTTTCTCCCCTAATATAATCATCATCTGCAAGCATTTTAGAAATACGGGATAGCTGATCACAAGAAGAACTATCAAAGATATCATGCCAGTCGTGCTTCCTCGATCTTCTTCTAGAAGTTTTATTCACAGCTTCATCTTCCATATATTAATACCTTCTTCAACTTCACAGCCACCCACCATTGGAATGCAATATATGACAAGAATGATAGCATATATTCATTCCGGTAAGCACCATGTAATATCTTCTCATCAAATTTTGAATTTGTGACGTCTCCACTTTATTACATTGTTAGCGGCAAGTCTATCCCAAGCAATCATATTTTTGAGTACCTATGAGAAGCGATTTACCTGTTATGAACCATGGAGGTACAAGGATATCAGTAAGTAGAATAGAGAGATATAATCAAGCAATTCTTGAAAAGTTTGAGAGTTTCATTCGAACTTTTATTCATGAGTTATAATTTGTTGGGAAAAAAAATAAGTCGCATGGAAGACGTGCATGTTCCACGACACCTGGCAGAAGCCAGGTGGCCTTGGAATCCCATGGTGGCGGCATGGTGCTTTTGGGAAGATGAGCAGGTTGTTGTCAGGCTGGTACTTTATGTTAAATTGGTTTTGATCAAGAGTATGTTTATCAAGTAAAACTTCTGATCATGATCAAATTATATAGGATCAACCAAATTTTATATTCATTATCAAGTTCTTGACTTGTGCTCAACTACTTCAGATCAACTTAACCTTTCTAAACCTTTTTAAAAAGTATGTAATTCACATAAAGATATCTCTATAGTTTTTTATATATTGTATTTTTTAATCATACAATATACTAGTAATCAAACTTATATTTGTGTTGAGTTACATAAACTATAATTATAAGTCAGTGATAATCTATATATCACATCCAATTCCAATCAAATATATATTGTCATGTAATTTATTAGCAAGATTTACTTAAATGAACTCATGATTATTATTTAGTTCTTGTGAGTCAGATACACATTGTTGGTCAATTCCGCTCTCACGATTGTGATTCAGAAGAAGAGAACAACAAAGAACAACAAATAATATATATTCCACAACCACAATCCAACAATAACAGAATCAAACAAAAACAAAAGAGAAACCACATCAGAAATGCACGAAATAACATGGTTCACTAATCGGTCAACACGACTAGCAACATCCACCATAAAAAAGCTTATGTATTTATAGATTATAACCAAAATAGACGTCCAAAAGGATTTATAGTTTATTAATTTTGTTTAAATTTTTTAACATTTTTTTGACTTTATATATACATATCTAGGCTAGAGAATTGGGTTGAGATCGCAATTTTTAAGAGATTTTTATGTGGATGAATGTGAAGAAAGCAGATGGGTAGTTTAATGACAACAAGTCTCAGATTATTGAGTTAAGAATATATTATATTAATAAAATTAAATAAAACTAAAGTAAATTTTAAAAGTAGTTTGGAATCCAAAATATTAAATTTATTTTATGTATATCACATCCCATTCCAATTAAATATATATTATCATGTAATTTATTAGCAAGATTTACTTAAATGAACACATGATTATTATTTAGTTCTTGTGAGTCAGTTACACATTGTTGGTCAATTCCGCTCTCACGATTGTGATTCATAAGAAGAGAACAACAAATAATATATATTCCACAACCACAATCCAACAATAACAGACTCAAACAAAAACAAAAGAGAAACCACATCAAAAATGCACGAAATAACATGGTTCACTAATCGGGCAACACGACTAGCAACATCCACCATAAAAAAGCTTATATATTTATAGATTATAACCAAAATAGACGTCCAAAAGGATTTATAGTTAATTAATTTTGTTTAAATTTTTTAACATTTTTTTTGACTTTATATATACATATCTAGGCTAGAGAATTAGGTTGAGATCGCAATTTTTATGAGATTTTTATGTGGATGAATGTGAAGAAAGCAGATGGTTAGTTTATTGACAACAAGTCTCAGATTATTGAGTTAAGAATATATTATATTAATAAAATTAAATAAAACTAAAGTAAATTTTAAAAGTAGTTTGGAATCCAAAATATTAAATTTATTTTATGTATATCTAGAAAAATATTTTTTTCTATTTTTTCATGGGAACTCAGGGAGGAACGTGTGAGAGCTGCTTCTCAATAAGTTGAGGGTTCTATGGATCATCAACCAATTGTTTATGATTATATCTATTAGGAGATGATAAGAGGTCATAAGAAGCAGCAAGTGTACGGCATCAGCTCTATGGGAGTGATATTTTATTGTAGTAGTCGTCCTTCTAAATCATCTATCATAGCAATGGTGGGTGAGGTGGTCAAACAACAAGTAATAAAAATAAATTAACATTTTGAAGTTATGGAGACCGAAATTAAAGAGAATGATGAGTAGATTTCTCATTTGAAGGAAGAAATATGGAAAATGAAAGAAGAGAAGGATGAGTAGATTACTCATTGGAAGGAATAAATGCAAAAAATGAAAGAAATGAATGAAGAGATGAAAGAAATGAATGATGAGATAATAGAAATTATTATTGTAATGTAACAACAGATCTCCTTTATGGAGTCACAATTAGCAGCCTTGACGTGACATATAGAATTTTGAGAACCAGCTGTGAAACCACATATGAGAGGCTATCAAAAATGCACCAACTAATTATGAGGATGAATTTGTATCAGAATTATTTCTGAACTATTTTTAATTTTATCAATGTGTAGCTAAACGGGATGAGACTTTTTTGGTGGTATCATTTTTTCTTTTTTCTGGTTTAGTTTTTTGTTTGCCAAATAAGCTAAATATGAATCTTGGCAGGACATCTGATGTGAGACGCACGAATAAATTTTGATTCAAAGCCGTCAGACATTGTCATGATCCTTCTTATGGATGAGTTCCATCTTTATCGATCTCTATTGTATCAAAAGGAGGGTGAGCTATTATTATCTTCATTATTTCTAAAATGATTAATTTTTTTACTCTAAACATCATTGCTCGCCATCGTTTAGATATTTGTTGAAGTTGTATGACTATCAACATAGATTTATGTTTGTTCATATGTATAATGCTATTTTTATATATCTATGAATATGTGTGTGTGTACCAGAATATTGTGGGTAGACCTTTAGCCTATTATAGGTATGTAAAAGGCTCAGCTGGTCCTCTTAGTGATGGGAACAGCACGCTAGTTTCTGAAGTTGTGAGATGAACAAAAAAATTCTGGTCCAACGCAGACCCAGGTTAGTTCTTGACAGTCTTGTTTCGTGCAGATCTACGTTGTCGCTGTTCAAATCTCTGACTGCTTATTATTGGTGATCGATGGAAGTAAATTGTTGAATTGTTAATAGTCATTATGATTGCTAATGAAATTCAATTAAATGTGTTCATTTTGCTTGTTCTCCTTCTCTTGCATGTACATAATTTCATGGATGACTATGAGCTTAACATGAGGAACTATCAATTGTGGCTATTACAAGCCATTTTTATAGGGGCATCTTGATCTGAAACTGATACCTAGCATGAGAGACCCAGACATGAAGCCTTTCTAACTAGGACGTGATCTTAACAAATTTATGGTTAATGCTAATAATTCATTCAATCCCCACGAATGCGTTGTGTCCAACACTTCTCTTGCAATGCAATAAATGAGAGATGGTTGGATAAAGTAGAGATATAAGTTATTGAAGTTTATGCCAACAATATTAAGTATAAATGGGATAATACTAATTTGTTGCAGTTTTATATCATCTGAGGCAATGTGATTATATGTATGTATATACTATAGTATATATGTACATATAATCTTAGCATCATATATATTATAGTACATATGTACATATATACTTAGTATCATATATACTATAGTATATATGTACATATATACATAGTATCATATATACTGAGTATATTTGTAGATATTCTAAGTATATTTGCACATAAAATAGTGTAGTCTATATTATATATAGACTACACTATTATATTTACATATATACTATAATATATTAGTATGTATATACTGTAGTATTATGTGTACATATATACGTAGTATATATGTACATACTGAATTTGATGCCATGATCACTAAGAAATTAGACTAGTTTTTTAATTTTGTTCGAATTTGATACTTGCATGATGATGCCACAAAAGAAAACTAGCAAAGCAGATTAAAAAGCTAATACTGAAGGGACTGATTGAACCAGAAAAAGCTAATCTCTTCTCTCTGATTCTTGAAAGCAGAGTTGTTTCCTATTGCTTGTACAATGATTCTAAAAAAATTCAAGCAAGTACTTATGACATGGGTATTTTGCAGGTTTTACTTTTCTTTTCTTTCTGGATACTATGTTTATGATTCTCATCATTGCTAATAACTCCTTTTTTGCCCTTGCAATTGTGTAGGATTCTGAAGACTTAACTCCAAATATTTTTGCAAGAATGATTGAAACTCTGGAAGGTGGTGGTCTAGTTGTTTTACTTCTTCAAACCCTATCATATCTTGTGAGTTTGTGTACCATAGTCATGGTGAGTTACATTTCATTGCTCATTATTTGCTTACACAAAAACATGATATGCATTCTTTGAACATTGAATTAGAATGTCTCTGTTGTTCCTGACATGTTAGGATGTTAATAAGAGATTTAGAATAGAGTAGCATTCTGAAATAGTTTCTCGATTCAACGAGAGGTTTCTCTTATATGTGTATATAAGAGAAATGCTAGTATATCTCTTATATGTACATACGGAGTATATATGTTCATATATACTATAGAAAATACGTAATATATACTACAGTATATACGTACGTATATACTACAATATTTATGTACATATATACTATAGTATATACGAACATATATTCTATAGTATATACGTAGATATATACTATAGTATATATGTAAGTATATACTTTAGTATATATGTACATTTATACTCAGTATATCTACATGTATGCTATAGTATATATGTATATATGCTGCAGTAATATATGTAACTAGTGAAATGCTAGTATATATGTACATATATACTATAGTGTATATGTACATATATACTATAGTATTATGTATTTATCAAACTAGAACTTTTTTTTATTTATTAATTTTGATTTGATTGACTGGTTTAATTTTCAAACAGAAATGGTATCACAATATTCCCCATACAAAGCTTGTAGAAGTGAAGGGATTTTTTACTAGACATGATGCCTCAAGACTAGTACATCTTTGTCGCGGCAGAAAGATGGTGATCAGAAGAGCTGAGGGAGAGAAAGAAACATCAATTTCACAAATAGATTATACTTTATGCACTTCAATAGATACTTTAATGAAAAATATTTAATAAAATTTTGTTATGTTTTTTATTTAACAATTTAAAACAAGGGTTGCATAGATTGCTGTTATTCAAAAATATTATGCAAAACATATTTTCATCATCCTATGCTCCACATGAGCATGGTGTAGTACTCCATTTTTCTATGTTCAAGTTACTTATTGATTTGTTGATGGTTACTACTACTGATGATGAGTCTGTATTTCATCTGCCAGTTCTTTTGTTAGCATGGCAGCTTGGTCATGGTGGGGCAAAGCAACACTCTTATAGGCCTTGGGACCGAGAGAGAGTTCTGGTTGCAGAGAGGCAAGATGCAAACTTAGATACGCCAAGCCTAGCTCATGGCTTGTCTTCCAGGTTTTCCCCTAATAGTTTTCAGAGATATTTTTCTAAATTTTAATAATCTTCGCTTTACTTATTTATGTTGATTTTGATGTTTTGTGTCATCTTTGTGAAGTAAAAATGAGAAAATACTAATTTGTTGTAGTGTTGTGTCATTTGAGGCTATGTGATTATATATATGTACATATAATACTATAGTATATACGTACATATTTACTACAATACATATGTATGTATATACTGAATATATATGTAGTATATACTAAGTATATATGTAAGTATATACTGAGTATATATGTATGTATATACTGAGTATTTTTGTACATATATATTGAGTGTATATGTATAATTAATATTGCAGTATATATGTACATATATACTTAGTATACTTCATATATGCTGTAGTATATGTACAAATATACTCAGTATATAAGTACAGATAATCTTGCAGTATTATATGTACATATATTCTGAGTATCTATGTACTTAGTATATATGTACATAAAATACTGAGTATATTAGTACTGGGTATATATGAAAATATATACTGAGTATATATGTACATATAATATTGTAGTATATATGTACATATATACTCAGTTTAAATGTACTTATAATACTGTAGTATATATGTACATAGACTGTAGTAATATATTTATCTTTTGAAATGCTAGTATATATGTATATATACACTATAGTATATATGTGCATATATACTACAATATTATATATTTACCTAAACCAAACTATTTTTATTTTTTTATTTTGATTTGATTGATTGGTTTAAATTTCATATAGATAAGGTACCAGAATATTCCCCATATGATGATTGTAGTAGTCTAGGGATTTTTCACTAGGCATGATATGTAGCAACTGATACAGCTTTGTCGTAGCATAAAGATGCTGACCGGAGGAGCTGGGAGAAAGAACGCAATGTCAATTTCACAAAGAGATTATATTTTATACATTATCGTTAGATACATTATTGAATAAGATATTATAAAATTTTGTTATGTTTTTGTTTTATCAATGTAAAATATTGCATTAGGATAATTTATAAACTGATTTTAATTTATGTAAATTATAAATTATCATTTATAGTTTTTTTTTATTCAAATTAATATAAAAACATAAAATAATTAAATTAAATTTTTTGAAATAAAAATAAACTAGTGAAAATAGTTTTGGAATGAAAATTGCTAAGTTTTTTTTTGCTAATTTAGCCATAGAATTTTTCATTGCTAATTTAGATTGGGATTTACCCTTGCTAATTTAGCTAGGGAATTTTCTGA
The DNA here is from genome assembly GCA_029783825.1 of Sapria himalayana. Taxonomy (NCBI): domain Eukaryota; kingdom Viridiplantae; phylum Streptophyta; class Magnoliopsida; order Malpighiales; family Rafflesiaceae; genus Sapria; species Sapria himalayana. The sequence continues at coordinate 7,700 of JAREIK010007464.1, read as the reverse complement.
ATCTTCAAATTAAGGTCAAAATTAGCGACGGAAATTATTAATTTAGCTAAGTAACTTTTCATTGCTAAAAATTTTTAGCAAGGGATTGTTTCCTTCATTAATTTTTAGCTAGGGATTGTTTCCTTTGTTAATTTTTAACGATGAGCACTTTATCTTGGGAAAAGTTTCATCGTTAATTTATCGTTATATCCACTTTAGTAATGGAAATATCTCATTTAGTTAGGGAAATTTTCCTAGCTATTTGGGATTTTTCTTGTTGTACTATCTATTTATCTATATGTCAATCAATTTATCTATCTAAGTGTCTATCTATCTATCTATCTATTTATCTGTCTATCTATCTATTATCTATTTCTCTATCTATGAGTCTATCTATCTGTCTATCTAATTATTTATCTATATATCTATCAATCTGTTGGGCAATTGTGCTTCCATGATTATGATACAGAAGAAGAGAACAATAGAGAAATAGCAAAAAAAAGATATAAATACAATCCACAACCACAATCTAACCAAGACAGAATCAAAAAATGAAACAAAACTACAAGAGAAATGCACGAAATAACATGGTTCACTAGTAGTTCAAAATGACTAGCTAAATCTACTAGAAAATGGGACCTCCATTATTGTGCTATTGCTGCATTCTTGGCCTCTTAATATTTTGTTTCCTACACTTACATAAAAATATTAAAACATAAACATTTTGGTAATACAAGATAGATCATCAAAAAAATGATATACAACATTATCTGTCTATTTATCTCTCTATCAAACTAGGTATCTACATGTCTATCTATCTCTCTATCTATTTATCTATTTATTTATCTATCTATGTGACAATTTGTCAATTTTTTTATCAATCTATCTATCTATTTGTTGTAAGTGTCTATCTATTTGTCTATCTATTTGTTTATCTATTTATCTGTCTATATATCTGTCTATATATCTGTGTATATAACTATCTATCAATCTATATGTCTAATTGTCTATCAATCTATCTATGAATATGTATATCAATATGTATATCAAATCATCTATCAATTGGTCTATTAATCTGTCTATCAAATTGACTATCTATTTATGTATATATCTATATATTTGTCTATCTATCTATCTATATGTCTTTCTGTCTCTTTGTCCTACTATCTATCTATCTATCTATGGATATGTTTACCAATCTATTTATCTATCTATTTATCTATATATCCATCTGCCTATTTATTTGTTTATGAATCAATTAATCTATCTATCTATCTATATATTTGTATATTTTTTTTATATATCTATCTATCAATCTATTTGTCTGTTTGTTTGTCAATTTATTTGTCTATCTATTAGTATATCTATATGTCTATCTATATGTAGATCTATATGACTATCTATTTTTTGATTTACCTATCTATCCGTCTTTCTATCCATTATCTATCTATCTGTCAATCAATATATCTATCTATTTGTTTATTTATCTGTCTACGTATCTAACTACCAATCTATATATCTATATTTATGTATATCTATCTATCTATATGTTTATCTATATATCTATCTATCGGTGTATCTATCTATCTATTTATTTATTTATCTATGTATCAATCTATATTTTTATTTTCTATCTACTTGTCAAAATGTCTATGTATATATCTATCAATATATCTGTCTATATATCTGTCTATCAATTTGTATATCTATATGCCTATATATATATATATATGTCTATATAGTTGTCTATCTATTAGTGTATCTATTTATGTATATATATTTTATCTATCTATCTATCAATCTATCTATATATTTATCTATAAATCTATCTATAAATCAGACTATCAATCTTTCTATCAAATTGTCTATCTATTTATCTATCTATCTTTCTATCAATCGATCTATTTATCAAAATATATAAATATTTGTTCTACAATCTTTCTATCTATCTGTCTATCTATTTGTTTGTTTGTTTATATATCTGTCAATATATCTTTTTATCTATATAGCTAATAATCTTTCTATCTATTTGTCTATATACCTATCTCTCGATCTATAAATATATAAATCTATATATCTATATAGCTGTCTATCTATCTATCTATATATCTATCTATCTATATATCTATTTGTCTTTCTATCAAAATATCTATCTATGTATATGTCTATCTATCTGTCTGTCTGTCTGTCTATCTTTCTATCAATCTATCTATAATTTAGTATATATATATATATTTGTTTTTCTATCTATTTATTCATTCATCTATCTATATACCTATTTATCTATGTATATGTCTATATGTATATCTATCTATCTATCTAACTATCTATCTATATATCTATATGATTATCTTTCTATCTATCTATATATCTAACTATCTATCTATTTACATTTCTATTTATCTATCTATCTGTCTCACTATCTATCAATTTATATTTGTCTATTTATATCTTTTCTATCTGTCTATCTATCTGTTTATCTATCCATCAATCTGTCTATCAATATGCCTATCAATATGACTATCAATCTATTTATCAATTTTTCTATCAATCTTTAACTCAATCTATTGGTCAATATACCTATAAATCTCTCTATCAATCTTTCAATCAATTTGCCTAACTATCTATCTATTTATTTATATATCTATCTAACTTTATGTCTATCTATTTGTCTAACTATCTATCTATATATCTGTCTATCTATCTATCTAACTATCTATCTTTCAATCTCTCTTTCAATTTATCTATCATTCTGTCAATCAAATTGTTTATATACTTGACTATGTGTCTGTTGGCCGGTCTTTCAGTCTCTCTATCTTTCTGTCCTACTATATTTTTTACTATTTAACTATCTATTTGTTTGTTTGTTTATCTATCTATCGATCTATCTGTCTATCTATCTATTAAATAATATGTCTATCAATTTGTCTATATATCTATCTATCTATCTACATATCTATATAATTATCTATCTATCTATATATCTATATATATGGCTATCTATCTATCTATATATTTATCTATCTTTATATCAATATATCTATCTATGTATATATCTATCTATCTCACTATAAGTCTATATATCTATTTATTTATTTGTCTAACTATCTGTCTATCAATCTATATATTTATCTATCTTTCAATTTTTTGTCGATCTTTATGTCTACCTATTTGTCTATCTATCTATCTATGTATATATCTATCTATGTTTTTATCTGTCTGTCTATCTATTTCTTTATCTATCTATCTAATAATCTATAAATGTGTAAATCTATCTATCTACTTATCTATTTGTCTATCTATCTCTCTATCTATTTTATATCTATCTTTCTAATTATCTGTTTGTAAATCTGCCTATCTATCTACCTATCTATCAATCTGACTATAAATTTTTCTATTAATTTATTTATAAACCTGCCAATTAATATGTCAATCAATTTCTCTAACAATCTATCTATTAATATGTCAATCAATCAATCAATCTTTTTGTCTATCTATTAATCTCTCTAAATTTATATCTCATTATATATATAATTGTCAATCAATCTGTCTGTCTTTCTCTCTTTCTATATATCTATTTATCTATTTGTCTATCTATTTATTTATATATTTGTCAATATATCTGCCTATATATATATATATATATATATATATCTATATGTTTATATATCTAATTTTCTATCTATTTATCTATCTGTCTGTCTGTCTGACTTTATATCTATCTATCTATATGTCTATCTATCTATCTATCTATATGTCTGTCTGCCTATCTATTTATCAATCTATCTAATCGTCTATCTATCTGTCTATCTATACGTGTATCTATTTGTATAAAATTTTTTATATCAATCAATATATCAATCTGCATATCAATCAGCCTATTTGATTGTATATATATATATATATATCTATCAATCTATATGTCTGTCTGTCTATCTATCTATAATACTATCTATCTATCTGTCTATCTATTTGTTTTTCTATTTATCTATGTATCTATATATCTATCTAATAATCTATCTATTTAATTGTCTATATATCTATCTGTCTATCTATATATTTATATATCTATAAGTCAATCTATATATCTATATATTTGTTTTTCTATATTTCTATATATCTATCTATCTATCAATCAATCTATGTATATATATAAATATATATATATATCTATCTATCTATCTATATATCTTTCTATCAATCTGTCTATCTATTTGTATATCTAACTGTTTATCGATCTATTTATCTATTGGTCTTTCAATCTGTCTATAAATCAATCTTTCTATATATCTAAATGATCTATCTTTATTTGTCTATCTATATGTTTATTTATCTGTCTATGTATCTATTTATCTATCTATCTATCTATATGTCAGTCTATATATCTCTCTATTTATCTATCTAATAAACTATAAATGTGCCTATTTGTCTATCTATCTATCTATCTACCTATCTTTATTTATATCTATCTATCAATATATTTGTCTATTAATCTATCTATATATCTATCTATCAATCTATCTATCTATTCATCTATCAATCAAATATATCTTTCTCTCTATCAATATTCTATCAATCTGTCAATCTATCTGTTTATCAATTTGTATATCAATCTATTTATCAATCTACTTATCAATCAATTAATTGATCTGTCTATCTATTTGTATGTCAATCTTTTTATCTATATGTATATATGTCTATTTATCTTTCTTTCTATTAATCTATCTATTTTCTATATATCTATCAATTTATTAATCTATCTGTCTATATATCTATCTATTTATCTATATATCTGGATATTTATATATATATATATATCTATCTATATATCTATCTATCTATCTTTCTTTTTGTCTATCTATCTCTTTGTCTATTTATGTGTCTATCTATCAATCTATCTATTTGTCTATCTATCTATCTATCTATTTCTCTATTTATATATCGATCTACCTTAAATCTACCTATCAATCTATCTATCAATATGCTTATCAATCTATCTATCAATTGGTCAATCAATCATTCTATCAATCTATCTACTAATCTATTTATTTATCTATATATTAATTTGTATATCAATCTGTCGATCAATCTATCTTCTATCTATCTATCAATTTGTCTATCAATCTTTTATAAATATGTCGATCAATCAGTCATATATGTATTAATCAATCTATCTATCTAGATGTATATCTATTTTTTTATATATCCTGACTATCAATCTTTTATCAACTATTTATCAACCTATCTATCAATATGTCAATCAATCTATATATCATCTGTCTATCAATCAATAATCTTTCTATCTATTTGTCTATATATCTATATGTTTGTCTGGGACTATCTGTCTATTGTGTTTCTATATATATGGCTTATATGTATGTTCATCTATCTGTTGGTCTATCTGTTTGTCTATCTATTAGTCTATCTATTTTTCTGTATGATGTTTCTCTATTTGTTGATCTGTCAATCTACTTTTATAATAATTTATCTACTATTTATCTAATATCTTCCTATCATCTATTAATCTATTTATTATCTATCTAATAATCAATGAATCAACTATTTAGCTATCCATCTATCTATATCTCTATCTTTTATCTATTTGTCTATCTATAAGTCTATCTATGTGTGTATATATCTATCTATCTATCTGTTTGTCTATCATCTATCTATCAATTTTCTATCTATATGTCTATGAAACATTTATTTTATCTGTCCATCAATTTGTCTATCCATCTATATATCAATCAGTATATCTATCTATCTATAGAATAATTTATCTTTTTGTCTCTTTATATGTCTATTTATCTGTCTATATATCTGTATATATATCATTCTATCATTCTATCTATCTATCCATCTGTTTATCTCTCTGTATTTCTATTTATCTATCTATCTGACTAACTACTTAATTATTTATTTGTCTATCTATTTATCTATCATTCTGTGTATCTATTCTATCTGTTTATATATATGTCTATCTATTTGTCTATCTATCTATCTATCAATCTATTTATCCATATATCTATTTATCTATTTGTCAATTTTTCTATTTGTTAATCTATCTATCTATCTTTCTTTCTTTCTTTTTTTCATTCTGACTATTAATTTCTATATCAATCTATCTATCAATTTATCTATCAAAGTTCTTTCAATATACCTATTTATCTACCTTTATATATATCTATATATCTATGTGTCTGTCTATGTATCAATATGTCAATATATCTGTCAATCTATATATATATATATATATATATATATATATATATATATATATATATATCTATCTATCTATCTATCTATCAGTCAGTCTGTTAATCTTTTTGTATGTCTAACTATCTGTCAAAAGTCTATTTATCTATCTATCTATCTATCTATTATTTTGTCAATCTATCAATATATTAATCTATTAGTTTGTAAATTTATATGTCTTTCTTTTTAAATATATGTCTATCAAGCTATTTATCTATCTACATATCTAACTTTCTATCTATCTATTTATCAATCTTTTTGTTTTTCTATCTATATGTCTTTCTACTGTCTATCAATCTATCTTTCTAAATATCTTTATTTATTTCTACCTTTCTATCTATCTATCTTTCTCTTTATCTCTATATCTATTATCTCTTTATCTTGCTACTCTTTAGCTATATAACTCTCTATCTCGCTATATCTCTATCTTTCTATCTTTCTATCTCCATATCTTTCTACCCTCCGATTATCTCTATCTTTTTACCTTTCTAACCTATCTATTTCTCTACCTCGCTATCTCGGTATCTTTCTATCTCTATATCTATATACCTCTTTATCTTTCTACCTAGCTAACTACCGACATTAATATCTACCTACCTCCCTAGCTAGCTAGCTACCAACCTAACTAGATATTTATATATCTTTCTATCTTTCTATCTCTTTAATCTAATCATATCTATATAGCGCTTCATTATGTCCTGACCTATATACCTAGCTATTAGTCTATCTTTTTCTTATCTATCATTCAATCTCTATATCTCTTTATCAATAAATATGTCTATCTATCTATTTGTCTAATTGTCTTTCTATCTCTATATTTATATCTCTATCTCTTTATCTATATAACTACCTATTTATCTATCTTTCTATCTCTCAATCTTTAAATCTATATATCTGACTATATGTTTATCTATCTATCTATCAAATTATCTCTCTATCTGTCTATATATCTATCTATCTATCTATCTGTCTACCTATCTATTTACCTGTCTAGCTATCTTTTGTCTACTTGTATATATTTCTATCTATATACATGTATATATATCTATCTATCTTTCTATCTATCAATCAGTCTATGTGTCTATTTTTCTATCTATCGGTAAATCTCACTATCTATCTATCTATTTATCTTTCTATCTATATATATATATATTTCTATATGACTATATGTATATATATCTATCTATCTTTCTTTCTTTCTATTTTTCTATGAATCTTTCAATTTGTCTACTTATATGTCTATCTAAAGGGTCTTTATATCTGTCTATCTATCTATCTAACTAACTATCTATCAATTGATATATCTATCTATATGTCAATCTATCTGTTTATCTATCTAAGTGACTATATATCTATCAGTTAGTCTTGCAATCTAACTCCATGTTTGTCTATATGCCCCATGTTCTATCTATATGTCTATCTATATATCTATATGTCTGTCAATCTGTCTGTCTATCTTTTGTCTA